>VDFB02252616.1:62085199-62160182 GCA_007258455.2 Sequoia sempervirens
CTAATGTGATGCTAGGATATGCAAGTAATGAGGATGCTAAGATACCTAAAATGGTGACCTAATAATGGAATGATGATATGCTAGGTGAATTGAACAAGTTTCTAGTTTTAAACAAGAGTCACTGTGAGAAGTTGGTCAAAAAATAAATCTCAAAGGTTTGAATTTGATTTTGGAAATAGTCTGACTTGATTTTGACTATTTTGTTTGAAAATGTTGCTTGGTCTAAAATTGTGAAGTGTTGCAATTTTCAAGTGTAAGGTTTGTTTGCTTGTTTGTTTGAATACACACACATGAAATATAAGCAGAAAAAATATTTTTGAGTTTTTTTTTATTGTGAATGTTATCTGATCATTGCAATACAAGCACATATCCTAGGCTGACAGAGATAATATTTGTTGGGTTCCCTCTTGGATTTCTCCAACCACTCCTATTCAGAGTGGATAGGTTAGGAGTTTGGTGACACTAGCTCCCCTCCATGACACTCACTTCTAAGGTACACCAAACACCAAATTCCCCAAAGAGGAATTTTATATCTATACTTTGAACCATGAAAGTGTGGGACAAATTTAGAGGTTTGACCTCTTGCATCAACAAATAGAAGGATTTTGGATTTCTGCACAAAAGTTTCTAGTAAGGAATTTGGTTTGGGGATACTATGATAAACTCCCTTGAGAGGTCTCCCAACCCTCAAAATAAGGGATTTTTGTATCATAAAGATACTAGGGGAGAGCTATCATGTACCACTTCCTATTGATTGCAATTTTCATCACAAACACACATTTATATAGCAGTTCAAAAGAGATTTTATTTAGCCCATTACCGCTTGGGTTGTTCATGTTAGTGTAATTAATATTTAATTACACTTGCATAACTTTACTTAGGTAATATTTTAATTCCTAGGTTAATTATTCTCATCCTTATCTTGTTGCTCAATATAAGATTAGGGTTATACATACTTTTTTTTTATAAAGAAAATCATCTCATGTAATTATGAATTCCTTAATAATAATATTTTGCACATCTTTTGCAAAGCTTTGATTTTTCTATTTTTCTCTTCTATGGAAGGTTATTTTCTGGTTTGCATTTCAGATCTTGGTTCCTAACATGGTATCAGAGCCTTGATTTGTAGCCCCTTCTCAAATTTTTGGAGAAAATCAATGCAGAGAACTTGTTTGGGATTCCTCGAGGGTTTCATGCCTTGATTTCATTTATGCAACATCTTGGATTAGATCAGGCTTCACCATTGGATTAAAAGTGCTTGAAAAAGTTAGGATTGGCTTTTATTTTGAAAATTTTGGCCCTCACTTGCCAGATCCATGAGGTTTTCAAGCTGGGAGATTTTTTGGAAGCTCTAGAGGTAGCCAATTTTTCAGAGTAGTTTAAGCACAAGTGAAGGTCACCATCGCGTTCGTAACGACCAAAAACCCTAAGATCGCCTTTTCTTTCATCAATTTTGGAGAAGTTGGTCTGGAAGGAAAACAAAATTTCCTAGGGGCTGTACGGCCTTCCCGTATGCACTCCGAGGCATGAAAAATAAAAAAAATAAAAAAAGGGTTTTTTGGGTTTTTTGTCGATGCTTCCAGTTCAAAAGGTAGTCATCGCTGCTGCGCCACCGGGCAGCCACTAGGTGACCGCCCATCCTCCACTGCCACTGGCCTTCACTGTTGGTCCACCACCGGCCATGCCAGCCCCCAAGGGCTTCTCCACCAACAACCCTAGTCACATGGGGGACTGGGCACTAGGCGCCCAACCCCCAACCAGAATAAGTACTAGCAACAGTCCTATTAAGGACCAGGCACTATGCGCCAGCCCCACCAACCCACTCAACACCTCCGTCGGTCCTATGGAGGACTAGGGGCTCTACCCTAACCCCTAGTTCACTAGCCCCTAGTTGTGCATAGGACCAGGGGCTTATTTTTTTAAGCCCCCTAGGTTGCCTGCAAGCCTTATTGGGCATTTTGGAGTAACTTTCACTAAATCGGGTGTATTTTTTGCATACGATGTCCATTTTTCACAAATGAGATATCGTTGGAAAGCTAATTCTGAAACTGATCCACTAGTGAAGTTTTTTTTACCATATTTATTTTTCAGGTCCTTGAACTCAGATGATTTTTTTTTGCTTCAGAGGGCATATCTTTTGACTCAGTGATCCTTTTTTCACCATTCTTGTAATGTTGGAAAGCTGGTTCAGTCCTCTACATAGATATAAGGTATATTTTTATTTTATATTTATGCATGATTGCATTATCTCCTTTTAAAATCATTGGGTTATTGTAATAAATGAACTGAGATAAAGTTCCATCAAGGGGTTTCTTGCATAATAATCTGATTAGAGTGTGCATGTACTTTGATCTCCATCTTGTTATTGATGATAGCTCACATGGGTTATATCTAGTTTCTTAGTTTCTTTTGGCCACATATTGCTTTAGCTTGACACATATCAGATTCACATCTGTTCACACTTTAGATTGGGAGTTTATGATTATTGATCCGCATTGGTTTAGATCCTTCTCAGTTTTAGGGCCATGTTTCTATGGTTAATGTTCCAGAGTCTTTATGGCATTTATTCCCATGGAAGAGTTTTAGTCTTATTTTGGCATCGAAATTGAGATAAACCCTTTCCAGATTTTGTCATCATCTCATCTACTGCTACTTCATAGATTCCAGGGTTGTTCCAGTTTGTGAGTTTTCTAGTGTTTTGTGGCATCGAGTCTACTATTACATTATTATGATTCCACTTTGGTTTCTTGTAGACAAAAGTATCTTTCCTTGCTTGTCAGATTGTAGTTCCAGTGTTACTCCACAGTGTTCTTCTAGTGCTTCTTTGCAATAGTCATCTCATTGTAGGGGGGTTTTGTACCACTGGGTTTTCTTTCTCTACCTCATTATTGCATTTGTACTTGGGTACCTGATTAGGCCTTGTTGCCATGACCCATTCATACTTTCTTGCATTCATCTTAGTTTTAGGTGCATGCTTTGTTAGTCTCCCTAAGTTGCACTTATGGGGGGGTGTTAGTGCAATTAATATTTAATTACACTTGCATAACTTTACTTAGGTAATATTTTAATTCCTAGGTTAATTATTCTCATCCTTATTTTGTTGAGCTATCTTGTTGCTCAAGATAAGATTAGGGTTATGCATACTTTTCTTTTATAAAGAAAATCATCTCATTTAATTATGAATTCTTGAATAATAATATTTTGCACATCTTTTGCAAAGCTTTGCTTTTTTTGTTTTTCTCTTTTGTGGAAGGTTATTTTTTGATTTACATTTCAGATCTTGGTTTCTAATAGTTCCCACCTTTCGAAGTGGGGTGGTAGGACCTCTAAAGGTACAAACATTCAAAAGCTAAAGAAGACATGGCATACACTCCTAAGTTCTTTTTAAGCCCAAAAGAAAAATGTGATCTAAGAAAATGAATACACTCAGTTTCAAATCATATTCCTTTGACCACATCCTACATTGAATTAGTTAGTAGTTTTAATTTCAGTCTTTGACAAATCAAAATTTTATTTATTTTTATTTAAGCCTTTGACATGCGAACCTACAAATAAAGTCAAAAATTAGCCACGAAACTCAAGATTAAACTAAGATGAAAACTAACATCAACCTAGCTAATAAAAAATAATCTAAAATCTTAAAAAGCTAAAATCTAAATTATAATCTAAATTAAAAATATAAACTAAATTAAAAATCTAAATTAGATTAAAAATGTAAATTAAAATCTTAAAAAGCTAAAATCTAAATTATAATCTAAATTAAAAATATAAACTAAATTAAAAATCTAAATTAGATTAAAAATGTAAATTAAAATCTTAAAAAAATATAAACTAAATTAAAAAATCTAAACTAAATTAAAAAATCTAAATTAGATTAAAAATATAAATTAAAAAGTCTAAATTAGATTAAAAATCTAAATTAAAATCTAAAAAAATCTAAACTAAATTAAACATCTAAATTAGATAAAAAAATGTAAATTAAATTAGAAAAAAATTTAAATCTAAATTAAAATTAAAATTAATAGAAATCTAAATTAAATTAATCTAAACAAACTCAATCTATATCAGAAAATTAATGATTCAATCTACCACTATCGAAACTCTAAAAGAACCAATTAAAATTAGAAATGAAAACACCCTTATTATCAAATATGTGGGTAGATTCTTTGCACTTGGGATGTTGCATTTGATGAAGAGCTTATCTACAACCAAATGAAATTCAGAAGACAAAAACCACAACAATCAATGTAAAATATTATTTAAGACATGACATGTAAAATCTAGGTGCAAGTTCACGTCAGGTTCACCATCTATACTAGGGTTAGATTTTTAGGTTTAAAGCATTATTAGATCGATAAACACCAAAACCCCAATCAAATATCGACAACAATAAAAAAATACAAGCATAAAACAAAATGAAACAATCTCACTCAATCATTCATGCATCCATTGAATTATCTCCATAGCTCTTCTCCATTTTGCTTGAATATGATAATTTCCCTCAAATTTTTCTTGAGTATGCAAATAGACCTATGACAATGACAAAGAAAAATATTGAAGATTCTAATTATTATTTCAACAACACAATAGCCTATGAATTCAATATTTTCTAAGATTTTCAAAATGGTAAATGATGATGGTATTTATAGAGAGATGAATAGAAAATAGACAGTTGAAATTGAAAAGACATTAATTTGATCAATGGCCAAAATGAGACAAGATGAGATTAGATAAGATTGAAAGTGAAGAAGCAAGAGGAAACTAGCTGATTTTTTGAAAAAAATCAATTAGTTCAAAGAGGAAAGTGAATAATTAAACAATGGAAACATTATTTCATTATATAAGGAAAAATCCAGTTATCATTTTGTTGAAAAGACAATTTAATTCAAGAAGGTGAGCGTAAAAGGAAGGTCATTAATTAAATAGGATTTAATTAATTTGTGTGAGAGAATGCTAAAATGAATTAATTAAATAATTTATATTATTTAATTAATAGAAGAATTTATGATATTGGGTAATAATTAAATAATTAAGATTATTTAATTATCGAAGATGAAAAAGGAGTTTTAATAAATTCATAGGTTTAGTGATAATTTCTAGGTGTCTACAATACCCTAGTGCATTGTGTCTATTTTCTACATTAATAAGGGTTTCTAAAACACTACTTAGTTCTCTATGAAAGCAAGAGAAAACTTATCATTATCATAAATGATCAATCACTCATCAATGCATACCCTCAATCAATCATAATCTATGGATTTTCAGAAATTGGATCAAATCATGCTTTTCTTCTATCATCTAATCCTACTAATATTCCTTTTGTCTAACATCTCCATCTTGCATCACAAAATCATTAGTACTGCATACATCCTACATCCATAAACTCGTTATCGTATCATATCCATCATATCATAGAAAGTCATATATATATATATGAGGCTTCAAATTGGGCCAATGAATATATATACAAAATAGTCATGTCTACATTAGTGTCTGTAATGGAATAACACAAAGATCATGAAAGCTCAGATCATCCTTGCTTTCCATCTCAAGGTGGAGACCTCAATTGATCCTCTCTCTTAGGATGGGGTTGCTCCCCATCATGTTGGTCTCTATGGCTAAGAGTAGGAGACTGATGACACTGCAAGATTAGACTAGAAGGCTATTTGAGAGGCCTACTAATTGACTATCCTCCTAAAGAATCTTCCCTTGTAGCACTATTTAGAACCCCAAATCTTGGATGTCTTTGGCCTTTGGGAATGTTATGAAATAACTTGTACAATGGAAGAATATGATATGAAATATGCTGCAAATACTTGATAATAACTGAGAATAACAAGCCACTTCAAGGGGAAAAACCTCCAAATATCCCTAATGAGAACACACTTCAAAACTTTATGATGAAATAAGACTCACAACCTCCTATATATACCTATTTATGCCTAGGATATCACCTAGGCCGACTTAGACATGCCTATATAAGTCTTAGGCCGACCTAAACAACTAAATAACAATATACTAATGATAATGTGACTTAATAGAGAGTTAAGATAGCCACAATCTGACTATTCATAACCCGATGTACACTAATATTAAGGGCATAGCATGCCACCCTTCTTCAAAGAATCATTGTCCTCAATGCTAATCAAGTTTGGATACTTTTGAATGAACTCCTTGTCCTCCTATGTGTCATCTTCAACTGGTAAATTATTCCATTGGATGAGATACTCAGTGAGAGTTCTATTCTGTAGCTTCTTTGTGTGTGTTTGATGAATGCACTCTAGTTCCAAAATGATTCTTCCTTCTTCATCAAGCTCTAGTAGTGTTGTTTTAGTGGGAATATTATTCCCAATGACCTTCTTCAAATAGGAAATATGAAAAACTGGATGTATCTTTGTTGTTGGTGGCAACTCAAGCTTGTAGGAAACACTATCGATATTTTGCATGATTTGGTATGGACGATAATACCTTGGAGACAACTTATTATTCTTTTTTTGTTGCTTTAGTGATATTTTCTTATAAGGCTGCAATCTCAAGAAGACTTGATCCCCAACTTCAAAAATTCTTTCACTACGATGTTGGTCTGCTTGTTGTTTCATTTGATTTTGTGCCATGGCTAAATTCTCCTTGAGTCTTGAAAGTACTTGTTGTTGATGAAGCATGTGGTCTTATACTACTTGAACTCTTGGGGACACCTTTATTGATGATGTGATGGAAGGAGTATGATATCCATAAAGTGCCAAAAATGGAGACATTTTTTATGAGCTATGAAAAGAAGTGTTATACCACCATTCTGCAAGTGGTAGCCAATCTACCCACTGAGATTATTTCTCTGAAGTGAAACAACGTAGATATCCTTCCAAACACTTATTAACAACCTCAATTTTCCCATCTTATTGAGGGTGGTATGAAGAGCTATGAGCCAATTGAGTACCCAAACATGAGAATAAATCTTTCCAAAAGTGACTAGTGAAGATTAGATCACAATCACTAACAATAACCTTAGGTGTACCATGTAGCTTTTGGATATTCTCCAAAAAAGATTTTTCCACTGTACTTGTTGTAAAAGGATGTGATAATGCAATGAAACGTGCATATTTAGTGAGGTGATAAACTACCACCATGATGACATTATGACCTTTAGATTTGGGAAGCCCTATGATGAAGTCCATGGATGCCTCTTCCCAATGCTGGCTAGGAATAGATAAGGGTTGCAAGAGACCTGGTGTCTTAATTGTCTCCCCTTTATGCCTTTGACAAACCAAACATTCAACCACAAATTTTTGAACATCACCCTTTAGCCCTTCCCAAAAAAAGTATTTCTTGACTCAATGATATGTCTTCAAGAATCCTGAATGACCACCCACTCGAGACTCATGCAACTCTGTGAGAATCTTGTGTTTAAGAGTGGAATTCTTGTAGAGATACAAACACTCTTTATACCAAAGAGTATCTCCCTAATTTTTAAATAAATCACACAAATGAAACTTAAATTATCTAAAAATTTTACTGTAATCTCCTTTAGTATGTCTTCAAAAACCCAATAAAAATTAGACTCCAATTTGACAAGATGTGCAAGATATAAAAATTCCAAAAAAATAGTGTAGAAACCCTAATTCTAAAATAATTCACTTAATTTTGCTCCAGCTCTTCTAAAATATGGACTGTAGCTTCTTCAATATGTTCTTCAAAAACCCTTTAAAAATAAGATTTTTTTTTTCCACTATCTAAAAGATATGCTCTTCTCAAAATCGCCTCCAAAATTGAGAAAAACCTTGCCTCTACGGTGCCAAGATCATGCTTTGATACCACTTGTTATGAAATAACTTGCACAATAGAAGAATACGATATGAAATATGCTGCAAATACTTGATAATAAATGAGAATAACAAGCCACTTTGAGGGGGAAAACCTCCAAATATCTCTAATGAGAACACACTTCACAACTTGATGATGAAATAAGACTCACAACCTCCTATATATACCTATTTATGCCTAGGATATCACCTAGGCTGACTTAGACACACCTATATAAGTCTTAGGCTGACCTAAACAACTAACTAACAATATAATAATGATAATATGACTTAATAGAGAGTTAGGATAGCCACAAGCTGATTATTCATAACCTGATGTACATTAATATTAAGGGCGTAGCAGGGAACTTGAGCCTGATAGAGAGTCCTATAGTAAGTCCTCTCCTTCATAAATGTATCTCTTTCTCATTGCCATTGAGCTAGAGGAACACATGAAGCATGATCAATCTCTAACATTGTCCTTTGCCACCTCTCAATAGCTAGGTCCTATCTCAATGAATCTCTCTCCTATTGGAGAGAATCTCTCTCACCTCTAAGGGTGTCTCAATTTGCATTCAAAATAACTACTCGTGCATTTGAGGCCTATCACTAAAAAATATCGGCATCTCACTTTCCAAATCTTGCATCCTTATCCTATATGACTTGGTCTCTCTCGATTGTGATATGAGAAACACACACAACTATATGTCCTTATGGGGGAGGTGCATTTCCAACTTCCTGCTACTACTAATGTTGTTGATCATTGTGGTCTTGAGGCACTTGGTCATCATGCTATTGCGGATCATCATCTTGACCATCATGAGCTCTCTGACACTACTCATGTGCAATATGTAAACACTATCTCTCTTCTCTCCATCCAGCCACACCAACCATCCTCCTCACCTACCCTATAATAAAACTAACACTAGTAGGATGTGTGAACCTCAAAGGCTGTCTGCAGGCCCACCACTGGTCATAATCCCTAGTAGTCCCTAGATTAGTAGGTCTAACTGCTCATCCCTAGCTGAAAGGAGACAGTGTTCTAAACTCTATAACCATTCTACTTGATTCTACTTTGTGACACCACACATTGACCTTCTTGGGTCATGCATGCATAGCAGGCATGATAATTGTCACCTGACTGGGTCTGTCTCTCACCAATTTGACATAAAACCCCATCTAGAAGGTATGTCTCTAATATGATATCAACCCTTCCAATCAACCAATAGGTCTACCTATAATATACCAAGTTCTCCTAATCATCAGCCCATGCCTCATAGGCTAGGTATGGTTGCTAGATGAACTCTTTCATGTCATCAGATATCTCTATCTAGTATGATAGTCTACCTAGATTGTATAATGTAGATAATTTGAGTAGGTATATGAATAAGGATCATTAGGATCCCTCTAGTCTATTTCTACAAAAATGTTTCTCCCATGCCCATACATGAAGGAGAGTTATGCTTTTAGAAATTTTTCTCCCACCATAATATATAGCCTCATGCATATCTCTGTATAAATGTGCAAGAACTCAAGGTCCCTATGCAAAAAATGTAGCATGCTTCATCATCATCTCAATGGAGATACTCAAGCCAACTGGGAACTCCCTAGCTCTCCTATCCGGCATCGAAGTCCCGATAATAAATCCTACCAGCACCATCACCATAGGATCAACATCATCAACAGATGGTGTCAAATCAATCTCAAAATCAACAACTATCAGCTTCTCTACATCGAGAAATCTCTACATATCTTGAGTCCCTGATTGGACATCATATGTAACAAGCTCCCTGTGGATCAAGATCCCCAAGATCCTCCATACATCCTCTAGTGTAATTGTAGACACCAAAATTTGGTCTAAGCCCGCAACTTCAATATTCTTCATAATTCCTATTCTTCATGGTCATGATTAAAAAATCTTAATTATTTAATTAATTCATCTTAACATTAATTCTTCTATTGATTAAATAATGTCAATTATTTAATTAATTCATCTTCTATTAATTAAATAATCTTAATTATTTAATTAATTCACACTTTTCTTTATTCTATCTGATTAATTAAATAAACGCTTTTTATTTAATTATGTTACTAATTAACCTTATCCGTCTTGTCAAATTAAATAAATTCTTATTTAATTTATTCTTTATCATATTTCAACTATAATTAAATAAATTCATTATTTATTTAATTATTCATTTAAAATCCCTTCATCATTTAATTAAATAAATATTATTTATTTAATTATTCTTAGAATATCGAGTCTTGAATTAAATGAATTATTCAATTCATTAATTCTATTTTAACGCATTCTTCTATATTTTAGATAATTATGTGAGTTATCTAAGTATTCACTTTTACTCGACTCGACATCTATTTTAATGGCTCAGTTAACTCTTGATTTAATGTCTGAGTGGCTTTCTCGAGTAATCTCTTCGTCAAATCATTTAATCGTCCAGTTCTAACTCATTTGTGTGTACATGTGGATTAATTAAATATTCTTATTTAATTAATTAAATGTTGTGCATGCATTCGAACAAGAGTTGCTTTAATCAATCTTTATTTTTGTCATGCAAAGATAATTCTTTTGTTTTCGAATATCGAACTGAAGATTAAATCATTTATTTAATCTTTAATTCTGTTTCTAGTTTGTATCACTCATGTCACTACTAACAGTTATCAGAATGCATGTCTAATCTGTCGATCTCAACCGTCCGTTGATCTTTCGATCCTGACCTGTCGTTCGAATAATTAATTTTCTATAAATTGATTTGTCATTCTTCATTCCAATCTCTCTCGCGAATTCTTATGACTTTTGAGAGCACTTTGTCTTGAATCTTCAATATTTTGCTAATCATTATCTTAGGCTATATTTGCACGAATTACAAGAAATCTGAGGGCAATTATACTACACAAGCAAAATGGCGAAGGGCAATCGAGATGAATCATGGAAATACGTTTGAAATTGGTGAGATTGTTTTAGTTTGTTTACGTTTTACTTTCCTTTGTTCTTTGTTGCTTAACATTTAGATTTGCATCTTAGATTTTAGTATTGCATGTTTTCTTCTAATCTTCTTTGTTGTCTTGTGCACTTTCTATGGCGTTACATTTGGTGAACCCAACGTGAAGACACTATCTTCACAAATCCGTAGATCTTTTATTTTTGGTTTTTGCAGGTTTTTCATACGGAACGACCCATCTGAAGTTTCCTGAACTGCAATTGACTTCCTGAGCCGCATCTGACAAAGGAAACGATGCATATGTATTTTCCTGAACCGCAATTGAATTCTTGAGCCGCAATTGAAGAAGAAATGACACATCTGACTGGTAACACAACGACGCAATTGACTGGTAAACTTTATTTCTATTTTCGGAAATCTCAAATTTTCAATTGGATTTTGTGCTACTGATATCTGATTTTCAGCGTGTGGCCATTTGGAGTTAACAAGCTTTTGCAGGACGATTGATGAAGACAATATTGAAAACTACTAACGAGTTTTTCTACAGGACGCTTGTCGAAGAGCCTAGTTAATTTTGAAACAGATTGTTTGGTAGCATAGCAAATATTTTGTTTGGTTAAAATTAACAAGTGTCTACTGTGTTTGGTGCGAAAGCACAAGTTTGGTCACCCTTACGACTTGGTACATCAAAGTATCCTCTCCCCTTGCGCATCCGTGCGATCCTGGGTGTAAGAGAAACGGTTACCAACTCTAGAACTTGGGCCTGTTCTGGTGGGAAAAAGTACTCACCCCAGGACGACTCAGACCGGTAGCACCCTGGACCCAAGGGACTTCCAGCCGGTATATAAAAGTGGATTCTTGGGGAAACCCCAAGAATCATGAGTGTGGTTCCGACGAGATGGATCTGAAAGGGGACTTGCGCCGTATGGATCACACCCCATGAACGGAATGCCTGTACTAAATACCTTTTGTTTTAGAGACCAACCTATTTGTGGTCGTTGCTTGGTATAGTGCAGGGTACAGTATCATGCCCGAAGATTACTCACTACTAATCCCCTTGAGTAGAGATAGTAGTTCTTGGGAGGTCATTGCCCAAAGAATTCAAAATTGGTGTGCTCGAAAGACGTTAATGAGCCGTGGAGGGGAGCCAATGCAACCAAATTTCTAAGCTATCTGCTCTCGAGAAGGAAAGGTGTTCATCACCAATCCGGGGTATTTCAGTGGGCTATACCAAGTATACAAACCCTAGGCATTTGGCCTATTAGGATGTGCTTGTCTGTTATCAAATTAAACGTTCTTTGAGTCCAAAATCGAAACTGAAAACACTTTGTCTTATGATTGTCTTTGATTGTCATAATTTGATCACGAAAAATGGAGTCAGTTTAAAATTCATGTCACTGAAAATTCACAGAGAGTCGCAACTGTTCACCAGAAATTCACAATTGATTTTTAGAGTCGCATCTATTAAATCTTGAGTCGCATCTATTAAAATCTGAGTCGCAACTGTTATTTCAAGTTGCATCTGTTTAGTCTTGAGTCGCATCTGTCAGGTTTAGAGTCGCATCTGCCAGTTTAGCTTGCAATTGCTTTGTAAAAAACCGCATGCATTATATTTTGAGTCGCAACTATCATTACAAGTCGCATCTATTAAAAGGATAACTGCATCTGTCAGGGTCAAATGAAACTTTACCAGAGAAACACAATTGATTACTGGAAAACCACAACTGTTAACTTGAACCACATATGTTAGATCCTGAAACGCATCTGTCTGATTATCAGAAAACTAGAATTCCCAGTCACTGTCCAGTCAACATGATTACACCAGTTTCAGTTGTCTTCACACAAACAGTCTTTGAAATGGAAACCTGAAATGATTTGCTCAATTTTGCATCCTTTGGGGTCATTTAGTCATTACCATAGTTGTCTTCATTTAGAGTTTAGCTTCATCTTAGGGTACATATTACCTTGTATTAGACTTCTAGAAAGGTCACTTTTACAAACTTCAGGAGTAGTCCACCATCTATACTCTAGAAAAATCATAGTGTCAACGAAATTTGTCATTGAACCTAGTCTTGTCATCTTATACTTTGTCCTACAGAGAGTCCTCCTAGCTCACCAGTCTAGTTAGGAAACTCAACTTGTCTTTGATCCTCGTCCTACATTGGTTCCTTGACTTAACTAAATTGACACCTTGGTTTGACTTTAGGTAGTTGGTCCCTTCATCTTGGGTTTATATAATTGATCACTTTAGGGTCTTGCTTAGACTTTGCATCTTTAGAGTCTAGACTAGTGTCATCCTAGGACACCCCTTATTCTGCATACGAAAATCCCAAAAACATAGACTAGAGTCATACTGTTCATAGATATAGTCTTGCATACCCTGCATATTGAGCTTGTCTTACATGGTTGAAACTAGGTCTAAGAGAAGGGAGAGAGAAAACATGTTGAACCCAAACGAGTTCATCAATCCATTTTCTTCAAGACCTCATAAGACTCTATTAGACAAATTCACCACTAGAAACGCTCAATGACATATTGCAGTAGAGGACATAGAGGCTGCTGCACAGGACCCTGAGTTTTCCTCTTTTGTAGATGAGTACCTAGCAAATGATCGTCAACAATTTTTAGGAAAATTGCTAGCTGAAGGTGCTACTTTACCTCCAGGATTTGATATCAGCACCTTATAAACTCAACCTACACAAGGGAAAAATACCACGACTGCTAGTACTACTATACCTCAGGTCAGCACAACTATGCCATCTAGCACATCTACATAGAGTGCAACAGTCCATACGTCCCCATTTGGTACATCTAGCATGACATCAGGATTTAACTTCACTGTAGGGGCTTCATCGTCCACTCCCTTCGGTCCTCTTGTTGGGAGTAAAAGACCTAAAACATTAGCCTCTACACCTTATGTTGGTGTCCCAAGTCCACAATCAACAACCACCCCTACTGCTAGTATCACAAGTACCATACCACAGTCGGTGGCCATACCTAGTGCTCAAGTCACTAGAGCTATACCAAGGATTACACAAATAGGAGGCATTCCCTCCTTCCAATATGGTAATCAAAATCCTTTTTCACAGATTGGTAGTCAGAATCCGTCCACATAGATTCCAAGTCAAGACCAATTTACATCGATTCCGAATCAGAATCCTTATGCACAGATTGGTAGTCAGAGTCCGTCCACACGGATTCCAAGTCAAAACCAATTTACATCGATTCCGAATCAGAATCCTTTTGCATAGATTGGTAGTCAGAATCTGTCCACATAGATTCCAAGTCAAAACCAATTTACATCAATTCCGAATCAAAATCCTTTTGCACAGATTGGCACTCAGAATTCGTTTACACAGATCTTAGGTCAACATCAATTTATGCCGATTCTGGACTAGAACACATTTACCAATAGTCCGAATCCAAACCCACCTTAGGTGCCAACATTTAATCAAAACCCATCATGAGACTTTGAATTTCAGAACACATACACGGATCCGCATAATCCTCCTAGCACATCTTTGACCCAAGTTGACGTCCTACAAACACAAATGCACACATTACAAACACAAATGGATAACATGTCGGTGTGAACTAAGAAATCATTTTCAACAAAGGACATATGCCCATTTCCCTTTGACAGATCATTGTACATGACACCTTTCCCTCACGGATATGTCATACCAAATCTTCCTAAGTACAATGGCAAACAAAATCCAATCGAACATATCAGGGAATTTTCTACCATATGCATAAATGTCGCTTATGACCCCACGTATCTTATGAGGCTATTTCCAAGAAGTCTTGTAGGAATTGTACTAGAATGGTTTTCGGGTCTAGATTCTGGCATTAGATCTTGGGGTGAACTAGTTGAGAAATTTGTGGAGCAATTTTCCTTCAACATTGACCACGAGATAAATATAGCAACCTTGTGCCACACAACGCAAGATGAAGGGAAAACATTCATTGCTTTCTTCCAGAGATGGAGAACTATTGCTAGTAGGTGTCCTATTGAAATACCTGCAAAACAAAAGGTTACAATGTTTCAAGAAAACCTTCATCCAAAACTCAGGAGTAACTTAAGGGTACATTGTTGTACATCTTTTTCGGAACTAGTGGAAAAAGGGGTGATAATAGAGAAGGATCTCATTGAAAAGGGCGAACTCAAGACAACATCCAATCGAAACCTAATCGTACAAAACACCCCCACGGATAGAAATAGATTTTGGTCTCGCAACAAAAATGTCACAAATGATGGGGTGGTTGATGCTAAAACACTACAAGCAGGACCCCTTCTCACATTACAAGGACCTCATAACTTTTCTAACAAGCTTAACGTTGTCAATCAACCTCCTAACATGGCCCAAAATACTCAACATCCACAACAAGGAGATTCTGAAAGCGTGAATTCACTCCCTTAGGGGAACCAATTGAGTCGGTCTTCAAACAACTATTACAACATAACCTCATACAGCTGCAAGAACCAAGACAATACGATCTAGGACAATTTAAACCAGCTTGGTGGGATGACAATGCCTTTTGTGATTATCACAGGACTAAGGGACAGAACTTACAAAACTGTCAACAACTGAAGAATATCATATAGGATCTTGTCAAAAGGAGAATTATTGAAGTTAGTGGGAAAAAATAGAAGTCATCAAACACTGATCATCAAGTATTCTTTGACCCACTACATGACCATGGGAAAGGAACTGTCCCCAGTTCGAGTACTAAGACCAATATGTCAGCCAACTATGCGAGTATCAAACATGATTATGATAGTGGTAAAATCATTCATTGCCTTCGCGCCACTGATGAAAACATCAATACCATTACTATCAATGCTAATCATGAGTGTGCAGTCAATACTCATCGTACTAAGTTCACTATCTAGGGCCCTCAATCGCAGCAAATACCACAATCTTCCAAGTTACAATATAACCTACTTGACCAGTTGGGGAAGACCCTAGCCCAAATTTCAATCTTGGAATTGTTGCGTATTTCCCCTGAGCATCGATCTATCCTCGATAAGGCTTTACAGAACACCACGGTCCCTAATGACCTTGATGTCAATCGTTTCCAAGAAATGGTGGGCTACTTGACCAATAATCACCATGCCACATTTTCTGAACAAGACTATGCAATAGAAAAGATGAACCACAACGACCCTTTACATCTAGAAGTCCTTGTTGATGACACCAAAGTTAGACGAGTTTTGGTAGACAAAGGAGCAGGGTTAAATCTATGCACTTTAAAACTAATTAAGGCATTACGTATTTCAGAAGCATGCGTAGAAACTACCAAGAGTATTGTCATTAAGGCTTATGATGATGAAGAATGAAAATCAAAGGGGGTGGTAACACTTCCTATCAGAATTGGTCCTACGGTAATGGAGACAAAGTTCTAGGTCTTGGATCTCACCCTCCCTTATAACCTTCTGCTAGGTAGACCATGGATT
The DNA here is from genome assembly GCA_007258455.2 of Sequoia sempervirens. Taxonomy (NCBI): domain Eukaryota; kingdom Viridiplantae; phylum Streptophyta; class Pinopsida; order Cupressales; family Cupressaceae; genus Sequoia; species Sequoia sempervirens. The sequence continues at coordinate 62,101,414 of VDFB02252616.1, forward strand.
CATGCCATGAAGGTGGTCCCTTCCACGTATCATTAGTGTCTTAAATTCCCTTACAATGGCACCGAAATAACTATAGATGGTGATCCCGATCCTTTCTAGTATTGTACCAATCTAAAGGAGATCCCTCAACACCAAGTGCTAGTAAACCACAAGGCCTCATCGTCCAATCCATCTTCTTATGTCGATCCATTCACACTCACTCGAACATCTGTTCTACCCTCAATTCCTGTCACTCCTAGGGTTGAGATCCAAGACAAGGGTTGTGGAGAGTATTACATGAAGACTTCTTATTGTGTTAGCCATTTGGTTCCCCCTAAGTCATATGGTTTACCTACAACAGGTCGGGGACAGTCTATGATCACTATACATGTTCCCCCCACAACAACTTTCACCAAATGGGGTGAATTAAGCAAAGAGGTTGTCGATGCAGAAGATGTCACTTCCTGACTGTATAGGGAAGATGATGAGAAACCACTCTTATTGGCTCATATTCCTACAAATCTATATGGAAAGGGTTTCAAAATTATACAAAGCAAAGGATATGATGGACAGAGTGGTTTAGGCTTAAACCAAGATGGCAGAATTGAACCAATATTTGTTTCTCAGTGGCCAAAAGGAGTAGTGCTAGGGTTTCAACCTATTCAGATTGGCATTCCTAGTACCCCATTACCCTTACTTGAGGAAGTACGTGCTTCAGAAGATATTAAGACATCTCACGAACCAGTGGACCAATATCAATGTAACTCCCCTGACTCTAATGATTATGAGTGGGAATCGCTATCCTCTACTTCTTCCATGGACCTTGAAAAGTTATTTGGAGAACTTGACTTGATGTTAAGTTCCTCACCCAATCCCTTAAATTCCTATCCGCCAAAGAAAATGACAAAAGACGAATGGTTTAAACACTACTATTGGGAATCACTTGATCCTACCTCTTGGCAACCTGAGCCACCTATTTCCGATAGTCAAACCTTGGCATTAGGCCCACCTATTCATCCACCTAGACCCAAACCCAAGAGCAAAACATACCTGGTACAAGATTTTTGTAATCACATGAATAATTCAATCTTTACCTTGACCCCATTAGACATTGATAACTCTGACGATGACATGCCTTTAGTCTATCCCCAACTCATTGATTGGGATCAACAAGACGCACCTGTCTTAGACACTTTTGAGAACGACGAAGCAATTGCTGAGTTCCTGGGATTACGAGAAGGCATACCTAATGGGGATCATAACGCTAGTTTTACCATTGACTTGGACAATAAAGCATATTTTGGGGAATCTATTCAACCCTCCAATCGCAAAAATGAGAAAAGGAATAAACAAAATAAAAAGGATGAGTCTCTAGGTGAAAACCGAAAGGCACCTTTAGACAATAAAAAAGTAAAAAGAAAGGACGCATCTGAAGGTGAAAACCTCTCTAAGGCACCTAAGGATGGAGGTTTGAACATTATTCTCGTTGCACAGGAAAAGTCACCCATGCTCGTTGAAGAATCCATAGAAGTCAACATAGGCACAAAAGAGAATCCTCGACTGGTTTATTTGGTAGCATCATTGACAACAGAAGAGAAATCAGAGTTCCGCGACTTCTTTGCACATAGAGATAAATTTTGCTTGGTCATATGCGGACATGCCAGGGTTGGACCCTGAACTTGTTCTACATCACTTGCCTTTACAACCAGGTGCCAAACCCGTAAAACATAAGTTGAGAAAAATGCATCCACAAATTGCTTTATTAGTCAAGGCAAAACTCAAAAAACTGTTAGACGTTGGTTTCATCAGACCTATCGACTATGCCGATTGGATCTCCAATCTTGTACCAGTCACTAAAACAACTGGGGGCATCCGCATCTGCATTGATTTTAGAGATATCAACAAAGCTTGTCCTAAGGATGACTTCCCTTTGCCTAACATAGACATGATAGTTGACATGACAACAGGATATGAGATGTTGTCCCTTATGGACAGATTTTTAGGATATAACCAGATCAGAATTGCAACTGAAGACCAACCTAAGACAACTTTCACTTGTCCTTGGGGAACGTATTGTTGGAATGTTATGCCCTTCGAACTCAAGAATGCAGGAGCAACCTATCAGCGTGCCATGACTACTATCTTTCATGATCTAGTACACACTTGTATGGAGGATTATGTCGATGACCTTATTGTAAAATCCAAGACAAGGGCAAAAAATCTACAGGTTTTAGACAAGATATTTTAGAGGCTAGAAACGTATAAAGTGAGACTCAATCCAAAGAAATGTGTTTTTGGAGTCAAGTCAGGAAAGCTATTAGGTTATATCATTTCTAGATGAGGCATTGAAGTGGATCCTGCTAAGGTGAAAGCAATCATGGACATGCCACCACCCACTAATCTCACTCAACTAAGGACATTACAGGGAAGGTTGCAATCTATCAGAAGATTTATAGTGCAGTTAGCAGACAAGACACATCCTTTTCAACATTTACTTAAGAAGGGAGTACCCTTTGCATGGACAGCTAGGTGTGAAGAGGCTTTTCAACTGATTAAAGAATATTTACTCACACCACCTATCTTAATGCCACCTGTTGAAGGAAGACCATTGATTCTTTATATTACGGCAACCCATTCATCACTCGGAGCATTACTTGCACAAAATGACGATGAAAGTCATGAAAGGGCAGTTTATTATATCAGTCGGACTTTGGTAGGTTATGAGCTCAACTATAGTAACATTGAATGTGCCTGTCTTGCAGTAGTATTTGCTACCCAAAAACTGAGGCACTACATGCTAAACCATCAAACAATGCTGATTGCTAAAATAGACCCTTTCAAATATCTTCTCAACAAGGCAGCATTAACAGGGCGACTGACCAAATGGGTTATGATACTTATAAGCATAAGAATGAATTAAACAAACTAACAATGCATCTACACTTCTAAATAAGACATTGCATCTAAGATTTAAAGAAATTAAACTAATTTAAACTAAAAATCTTCAGAAATCTATCCTATTGCTCTCTAACTCTAAAGGATCTCTCTAATTTACTTTGCTCTCAGATTTAGAAGCTAATTAAACTATTGAAATGACATTTAGAGAATGAGAAATGAACTATTCTATTTCCTATATGATTAAATATGCAAATCTATTGTAATGGCAGCCATGACTGCAAATGCTGGATGCTTGGAAAACCTGCAGAGTAAGATTGCACAAGTTAGGATCCATTTCCTGTAGCCAAAGAGCTGTATTTATAGCTTTCACGGCAGCACATTTGCACAGGGATATGGGATAAGGGGCTGTGATTCAATCTGGAGAATTGAATGGCATGGGATGAGAAGATGGAGCTGATCATGGAGGATTGTTTCTCCCCATGAAAACACCAAGCAAGATGAGAGGGAAGATTGGAAGAAGGAGATTGAGAGGACTTCTTGCAGGTTTGTCCCCGAAGCTCTTCCCGTGAATGAAAGTTGTATTAATTAAATTTTGAAAATTTAATTTTATTGGTGAGTGAATAGTGGTAGATAATTTATGCATAAATTTAAATAAATTTAATTTATTTAATTTTAGCAAAAAGAGGATTGAATAATTTAATAAATCAAACTATAGGGTTTGTTTATTAAATTAAAATAAAAAGGAAAAGTGATAATTAAATAAAAGATTTTTAGAATATCTTTATTTAATTAAGAAGCAATGTGATGAGGTAATTAAATAACACAAATTATTTAATTTGTGCATTTAATTTATGATAGAAAATAAAAAGAAGTATTAATGATAATAATTAAATAAAACAAAGTTTTTAATTTTGTTTATTTAATTAAGAGTGAAATAATATGATGAAAAATTAAAATAAAACAAAGTTTTTAATTTTGTTTATTTAATTAAGAGGAAAATAGAAGAATTAATAATGAACTTAATATAAATAAATATTTCTATTTATTTACTAAGTAGATGAATTTAAGATTAATTAATCAAATAAGTCGTATTTAATTAATTAGATTCTCTAGACCATTTTTAGGTGTCTATATTTTGCCCCTCTTTGAAGTGATGTGTTTACGCATTGCTTCAAAGAATGATTTTGCCTCACTTGCCAAGATTGTGAAAAGTTTAAAATATGCCCCTGATTTGCCCCAGATGTTGAATTTTGAAATGATAGCGATATATGCCCCCACGGGAGATAAATTGATGAATTTTGGATTTTTATGATGATTTGATGATGAATTGGTGAAGAAACAATTTATCTCCCGACAAAATTGTCCAAAAATGCCCCTGTGATAGATAAGAATTAATTCCTCAGAAGGAAAAATAAATAAATCCCATAAAAATCCCCCAAAAATAACCTATAAATGTTCAAAAGGTCATTTTCAAAAGTCATTTGTGCATTTGACTTTGACAATCTTGTGATAGAGACCCTCAGAGTGCTAGAGCTTCAGGATGCCGATCCCTTACCACAGCCACCGACTCGAGCGTGTGCGACATCACCAGCGTCCGACCGACTATGGACCTCCGGTACGTACCCCAAATTCTCCTCGTAATTCATGCCTATACTTTTTATGTCATTTTGCACGTTTTTATGTTTTTAGCGCGCAGCAGACACAGTTTAGCATGTCTGTGATCTGTTGTAGCGTGCCATAGTTTTAGCGCGCCCATTGAATTCTGTAGTGCGTCCCTACATTATTGTAGCGCGTCAAAGTTTTAGCGCACAGGGTCAAATCTGCAGCGTGTCGGTAGGATTTTATAGCGCGCCAGACTTTTTAGCACATTAGGGTGATTTTGTAGTGCGTCAATAAGATTTTGTAGCGCGCCAGACTTTTTAGCACTTTAGGTTGATTTTGTAGCGCTTGGAGGTATAGATTGATGAAAAATTGTGCACTTTGATTTTTATTTCGTCGATTTATTGTTGACTTCATTCATTTTAGTTTGATCCATCTAAATGAATGGTAAACGATCTCATGATGAGCAAGATCCATTGATTTGATAATAATTACCCTCATGATAGGCGAGGAATAATTTAGAATGTCCGAAGGAATGAACCTAATTTGATAGATGAGGGTTCCTTCTTGTTAAATTGATCGTTTGATAGGTAAAGCACAATTTTGAGTAATTGATGACCTCATGATGTTTGATATTCTGATTGATAATGTATTGATCTATAAAATGTTCTTTTTGTATGATAACAGGAGCATTTAGATGTTATTCAGGTGCAAGAGCAGTTCCCTTGGCCCTTTGATATGATACCACGACTCTCACCAGACGAGAGACAGCATATTACTGATTGTGGTTTAGCGACATTACTGGATATGCCCCATATTAGACTTAATAGGGGTCTATTGATGGCTTTAGCAGAGTGGTGGCATAGTGACCACAACACCTTCCACTTACCTACTGGTGAGATGACTGTGACGCCAGAGGATGTATGGCGTATTCTTCACATTCTTTTTGTTGGGGAGATTGTCATGCATGATTCAGAGGAGGTTGGTGGGGTAGAGGCTATGCGGAGAGTCTTTCAGGATCCCCATATTGCGAGAGAGTGGATTCCATGGGTAGAGATGCATGATTCATATGCTCCACTTCCTTCAGTATTGGCCGGCTTTATTGGTGGATTCCTTTGTCCTGATAAGAGGTCAAAGGGTCTATCTCTCGGATGGGGTCGGGTTTTAGAGGGTCTGGTAGTACATAGGACGAGATATGCTTGGGGCATGTGCATGCTTGCTCAGCTCTATCATGATTTACACTGAATCGTGTACCTCGGAGGCAGCAGTTTATCGGTGGGAGCTACCCTTCTTCAAGTATGGGCATGGGAGCATATTGCTGTTACGTGTCCTGTGTCGGTGTTAGCGAGACCAGCGACGAGACCTTATGTGTTTCGGTACAGAGGCAGGCCTACCTAGCATATGATGGGTAAGCTAGATTATTGGAGGCAGATTATTGATGATGTGGAGGCAGTGACTTGGCGTCCTTATTTAGACTATGATGACTGGGATGATGATGATATTGAGTTAGGGTTCTTGTCTGATTTGATGTATTTGATCGGGAAGAGCCCCAGGATTTTGGAGCGATTCCTGTTTCGTCGCGTCTACAGGCAGTATGGCATTGTGCAGTGTATGCCACAGGGAGTAGCGCATTACGGACGACGACAGATAGATGTCAGTGATTGGGGTCCTAGTTTTCCTTATGGGGCACTTGTTGAGGGTTACCATGCTCTGCAGCCATCAGCATGGGATATGCAGCGAGACATTGTTGAGGCACCTATTACTCCTGAGTACGGACAGTATTTGGCTCTACACTCTCCTCCCCGTATTACCACTCCAAATGAGCCAGTACCAGCACTAGCACCAGTACCAGCACCAGTAGCTGCAGGAGGTGGTCAGGGTGTAGACGTGGACGTGGAGGGTAGCGAGGAGAGTGACAGTGATGAGACTGATGATAGCAGTGAGGATGGCAGTGATGATGATGGTGGAGATGGAGGGAGACCGAGCGCAACAGGTACCTCAGAGCCATTGACTAGTGCACCTCGTAAGAGGCAGGCCATTGCTCCTCCATTAGCAAAGCGATCAGAGGTTGCAGGTTTATGTGTGCAGATTCAGACCTTACAGGGATAGCTAGCACAGGTGCAGGGATTACTAGCATAGACACAGGCTCAGATGCAGGCACAGCTAGCTACTGCACAAACACAGATTACCTCTCTGATTGGTGAGAGAGATGGGGCTAGACAGGCAGTAGTGATGGCACAGGCTTAGTTAGCAGGTGTACGAGGACAGTTGACCACTGCCTAGGCACAGATCACAGCCTTGACTGCAGAGCGAGATACTGTCAGACAAACAGCAGAGACATCACAGGCAACTGCAGAGAGATTGCAGAGAGTGGCAGATGGGACTTCCGTGGCAGACTACATGTGAGAGGCTATGCAGGCAGGTGCCGAGATTGAGTTTTATAGGAGCCATTACCATGAGCTTTGCCCCCCAAAGTAGAGAGTTAGTTATGCCCAGTCTCGCTTAGAGAGGACTCATTTGAGGACAGTGAGCAGAGGTGTGACACAGCCTCTTCTGAGAGATCCGAGAGATCCGAGAGATCCTGGGACATCTGGTGGTGGTACTGATACTGGCACGAGACCTACTCCTTCTGGTGGGAGCACCACTTGAGATCATTTGTGTACCTTTTTGAGAGATATGTATAGCCATTTTTGACATGATGTTATTTTCATCCTTTTCAGACTTCATTGTATACTTGACACTTGATGAGATATATATGTGCAGCGGTTCGATTGATCTATGATATGTTTTACATGATTTATGTGATGGATGCATTTTAGTTTCTATGTTTTATGATGATTTATTTTACTAGCTTGTATGGATGTATTAATGATGATGTGATATGATATCTGATGATGTATTTCTTTTCTTAATGAGATGCAATGTATGATAAATAAAATGTATGATGCAAATGAATGATTGATGGAGGAAATGCGAATGAATAATGTACGAATGAAATATAATGTAAATAAATGATGTAGGGATGACAATGTAATGTATGAGATGTAAATAAAATAAATATGGATAAAATGTAATGTATGTAATGTAAATGAATGATTGATGAATGAAATGTAAATGAATGATTTACGAATGAAATGTAATGATGTATGATGAAAATGTAATGATGTATGAATGGAATGTAATGATGTATGATGAAAATGTAATGATGTATGAATGGAATGAAGTATATAAAAAAATGAGATGTAATGAAATGATATATATAATGAAATGGTATATATAATGAATGATGTAAATGAAATGAAGTATATAAAAAAATGAGATGTAATGAGATGATATGTAATGAAATGATATATATAATGAAATGGTATATATAATGAATGATGTAAATGAAATGAAGTATATAATGAAATGTGAATGAATGATGTAAATGAAATGAAGTATATAATGAAACATGAATGAATGATGTATAATGTCTTCTATATGTATGCAATGAATGATGATTTTGCAACTACATGATAATGACAATGTAATGAGACGTAAATGCATGATGTAACATAACGTGTATATGATGCCACGAAATGAGATGTTTATTGTGAAATTTATGATGAGATGAAGAAATGATTTTATATGCATGTCATTATGAAAATTGTATGTGTCAAGTATACTCAATTTGTAATAAGAAAAGATAACATTCTTTGCAAATGAACCCTTGTAACTTGTGCAACCAATACTCTACAGATGTATTATTATGAATGTAATCTATGTTTACCATGCAAACCTATTTTATCAATGCAAACCTAAGTGTCATTTCAACAATATTTTTATTTTGCTTGGTATCATCATTGAGCTTTTAAAATGTTGAAAGTGCATACAAGCATCAATGATATGAGATAGACCAATGATGACCTGAGTATTTCTTTCATGATTTTTGATATTGCAAGCGAACACAAGCATCATGGTATAAGATAGACCAATGATGACCTGAGCATTTCTTGCGTAAACAGACAAGAATTAATCATTTTCTTAAGTGAATTGGAATGTCATCCATGATACTTGGTAGAGCACTTCCTGCGAAAATTCACAAAATAATAATGACTAACTCTCAAATAGTAAACAAAGAAAAGGTATCATTCTCCTTCCTTGCTTCTCTAGTTCAATACATCATCGAGTAGCTCTAAAGAAATGATAAGCAAATGATAAAAATAAAAAGCACAACAATTCAAATTCTACTTAATGTATTTTCAAATCATTATTCAGATTAGATCATCAGTGTTGAAATGTGTGTGCTGATGTTTGCACGATATTCCCAAATGTTTGACCAAATGATGTAACCTAAAGACCTATCCTAGGGGTTTCGGGGACTGATCAAAGATTAGTCTTGCCTACGTTATACACGCAGAGACCACGTAGTTCAACTGACACAGACTCCATTTTCAATTTGATGTAGACTCTATTTTTGTATTTTCTAATTTTATGAATGTTTTTGCATGGATTTTTGGATTTTGATTTTATGATGTTTTTGGATTTTGATGGATTTTCTGATGTTTTGGATTTTTTCAAGTATCGTCACTTAGTGTTGTCATGTTTGACTGCCTTTCCATTTAAGCTGAAAGTCCATTGTACCAAATAACACTAGGATTTTGCCCCCAAGCCAGGGTAAAACATGATATCCTTGTTATGATATGGATAGTGATAGTGATTATCTTAAATGATAGATGGAAATGATATGAAAGGAAACAGTCATAACAAAACTGTACCTAATAGATGGAAGAGTTGGTAAAAATCACAAGTAGCGCCTGTTTGCCAAGTTTTCATCACTTGTTTTTATTGTGTCCTTTTTCTTTTTCTTTTGTATTTTGTATTTTTTTTATTTTTTTATTTTTTTATTTTTTTTATGTTTTCCTGTTTTTTCGTCATCATGACGCTTGTTTTCTAGGTTTTCATCAAGACAACTTTATTGACCGTGCAGTAGATATCCTCAAGTGTAGAATCACCTGATATGAATGCTATTCATGGGTTCCTCCAACATGTCTCCTTCTGGTGCCGGTATGCTCCTGATCCATAGACTGATATGATGACATAAGGCCCTATCCAGTTATGTTCAAACTTTCCCTTCTTTTCTTTGTCTGCTTAATTTCTAGGGTTTTCCCATAGGACCAAGTCTCCGATCTGGAAGACTCTAGGCTTAACCCTTTGATTATAGTTCCTAGACATCCTTTGTTGATAGGTTGTCAAGTGATTGACAGCTTGTTGTCGACGTTCATCAAGTAGCTCTAGTTCTTGAAGTCTAGAGATCCTATAATCCTCATCTGGAATGAGTCCTTTTAGTGAAACTTGAAGGGATGGAATTTCTACCTCGATAGGTAATATTGCTTCTGATCCATAAACAAGAGCATATGGCATAGCTCCTGTTGGTGTTCTGATGCTAGTCCTGTAAGCCCAAAGAGCAAGGTTAAGCTGAACATGCCAATCACGCCCTACCTCATTCACAGTCTTCTTGAGGATCTTTAGGATTGTTTTGTTGGAAGCTTCAGCTTGTCCATTATCTTGAGGGTAATAAGGGGTTGAAAAGTGATGCTGGATGTGGAACTTTTCACACAGCTCTTGGACGTCTTGGTTCTTGAAAGGCCTGCCATTATCTGTGATGATTGACTGGGGTATCCCATATCTACAAATGAGATAATTAAGTATGAAAGATGATATTTGCTTCCCAGTGATTGTGGTTAAGGGAACCGCTTCCACCCATTTTGTAAAATATTCTGTTGTGGTAATAATGAACTTATGTCCATTAGATGAAGATGGGTTAATTTTCCCTACCAAGTCCAACCCCCATTAACAGAAAGGCCATGTAGTTGTGAATGGATGGAGCTCCTGTGCTGGTGCATGTATAAGATTGCCATGAATTTGACATTTTTGACATTTCTTAACAAATTTATAAGATTCTTGCTCAATGTGTGGCCAGTAATACCCCAAACGAAGGAGTTTCTTGGCTAAAGATAATCCACTTGAATGTGTACCACAAATTCCTTCATGGACCTCATTTAAAGCAGAAGCGGATTTGTTATGTTCTAAACAACACAAAAGAGTACCATCTAGGCCTCGACAGTAAAGGGTATCAGCAATAATGGTATGTTTGGCGGATTGGCATATGAAGTTGCACTTTTGGTTGCGAGAAAGATCTGGCGGTAAGATATTGTCTTTTAGATAAGTATAAATGTCTCCATAAATGGAAGTTTGAGCACTATCCAAAAGGCTTATGGTTTGGGATTTGGGATTTACGTATGCAGGATTTGATACTTGTTCCACAATAAATTGATAACATTCTTGTGTTTCAGGCATTTGTAGAAGAGATGCTATTGTGGCCATGGCATCTGCTGCTTTATTCTCTGATCTTGGTATCTGCTCAAATTGGATATCTATGAAGTATTTCTTTAGATCATCTACCAGTCTCTTGTATAAAATTAGTGTGTCATCCTTGGTTTGGTAATCATTGTTGACTTGATAGATGATTAATTGAGAGTCTCCATATACCTGTAGTTCTGTGATTTTCCAGTCAATAGCCACTTTAATTCCAAGGATTAAAGCTTCATATTCTGCAACATTGTTAGTGCAACGGAAGGTAAGCCTGTAAGATCGTGGAATTGTGTGCCCAAGAGGTGTGACAAATAAAATTCTTGCCCCTGATCCATGTTGTGTGTAGGATCCATCGAAGTAGAGTTGCCATGGTTGTGTTGTAATGTTGAGGATATCCGCATCAGGAAATTCCATGGTCATAGGATGACAGTTTGACAATGGAGCTTCTGCTAATTGGTCGGCAATGACTTGTCCTTTGATAGCTCGCCTTTCAACATACTAAATGTCAAACTCACTGAGGAGCATGACCCACTTTGCCAACCTTCCTGTTAAAGCTGCTTTGCTCAGTAAATACTTGAGGGGATCAATTTTTGCAACGAGCTTGACAGTGTGAGTGAGCATATAGTGTCACAATTTTTGAGTTGCAAATACTACCGCTAAGCATGATTTTTCAATGAAGGTGTAGTTTACTTCATGTCCATTGAGTGTCCTGCTGATATAGTATATTGCATGTTCCTTCCCTTCTCTATCTTCTTGTGCCAACAAGGCTCCTAAAGAGATATCTGTTGTTGCAATATATAGCAACAATGGCTTGTCGTCACTGGGTGGCACCAAGATTGGTGGTGTCATCAAATAATGCTTGATTTGATTGAAAGTACTCTCACACTGTTCATCCCATTTAAAAAACACATTTTTATGCAAAAGATGGTTGAATGGATGACACCGATCTACTAGTTGAGAGATGAATCTTCTAATGGACTGTAGTCGACCTTGTAGAGATCTTAATGTACTGATATTCTTAGGAGGTGGAATTTCCATAATGGCCTTAACTTTTGCTGGATCTACTTCAATTCCTTTTGTAGAAACTATGTATCCAAGGAGTTTTGCTGATGTTACTCCAAAGGCACATTTCTTAGGATTTAATCTGACTTTGAATTTCTCCAACCTGTCAAATATTTTGGCCAATATCTCTAGATGTCCTTCCCTGGTGTGAGACTTGGCTAAGATATCGTCCACATAGTCCTCCATGAAGGTGTGCATCATGTCATGGAAGATTGTTGTCATAGCTCGCTGGTATGTAGCTCCTGCATTCTTTAATTCGAAAGGCATGACGTTCCAGCAAAAGGTGCCCCATGGACATGTAAATGCTGTCTTTTCTTGGTCTTTAGGGGCTATTTTGATCTGATTGTATCTTGAAAATCCATCCATGAGTGATAGCATTTGATGGCCAGCTGTTAGATCTACAATCATGTCTATGTTTGGCAAAGGGAAATCATCCTTTGGACATGCTTTATTTAAATCCCAGAAATCAGTGCATATTCTGATGGTGTGATCTGGTTTTGAAACAGGTACAATGTTGGATATCCATTCAGCATAATCAATAGATCTGATAAATCCAGCGTCTAGTAGTTTCTTCAAATCATTTTTTACCAGTAATGCAACTTGTGGATGCATTTTTCTTAATTTCTGTTTTACTGGTTTAGTGCCAGCTGGTAAAGATAAGTGATGCATAATAAGATCTGTGTCTAACCCTGGCATGTCAGAGTATGACCATGCAAAATTGATGCATCGTTCTTCAAAGAATTTGATGAAATATGGCTTTTCTGTATCTGTCATGGATGTTGCCAGGTGTAGTATTCTTACTTTCTCTGCTGTGCCGATATCAATAGACTGTGTAGGTTCTATCAACACTGATGATCTTTCATGGTAATGTTGTGGGAGGATGTCAAGCCTTCCATCCTTTGGTGCCTCAATGAGGTTTTCACCATTGGATGTGTTCTTTGTTTTTACTATTTTAGGATCAAATACTGCCATGGGATGGTTTTCACCATTAGATCCATTTTTTATTTCCATATTTTTGCAATTGGAAGGCTTGGCATCCTCCTGCCTAAAAGCATTGTTAAAAGAAGTATTGGTAGAACAAGTATCAGATTCCTCACAGCAAAGGTAATTAATAATAGCGGAATCATTGTCAAAAATAGGGAGTGTGATGGGGTATTGGGGTTCCCACTCGATAAGTTTGGGATGTAGTAAAGGCAATGAATCATTAGATGGGTTGAGGTCAGCGATGGTGAAAGCTCAGACAGAAATGTCATCTAGGTTGTTAATGGTTATGTCGAGGCCTATGAAGGTATTTTCTTCCACATCATTTATCTCAATCGACGTTCGTTCATCTTCACTTGAGTCATCAAAGTTTTGTGTTTCAAAGACAATAGGATTAAAATTTGAGCTTTGACCCTCCTCATGTTTGGGGGTATACTTTTTGATGACGTCGATCTGAATATCTTCATAGGAAACATCTGATAAGTTATCCCACTCATATTCATTTGAATATGTTTTAGAGTTATCTCTCATTTGCAGAATAGGCTCCATAGTTTTATTGGTGATTTCTGCTCTTGCTTCTTCTGTGTATCCCAGTCCAGTTCTTCCATTTTGCTGAATTGTGAGAACTTGGATCGGTTCCGTTACACTTTGTTTCCCTCGGTCAAGAGATCCTTGTTCTGCTGTATATCCTAGTCCAGTTTTATCCTTATGTTGGAGCATGAGTGGCTGGATTGGTTCTGTTATGCCTTGTTTCCTTAACCCAAGAGGTCCCTGTCCTGAATATCCCATCTTCTCCAGAATAGTTTTTCCCTTTCCATATTGATTTGTCTATATGAAATTACTCGTGGAAGTGGAAGCTTCCTCATCCTTATAAAGCCAATTTAGTATGGCCTTATCTTCTGATTCTTCATCTAAGTTCCCAGCTTTTACAAATCTTCCATCTAATGCCGTTGTTGTTTGTTCTGATTTTTGGGTATTTGTAGATGGTTGTCTATACATTTGTAAGGAGGGTAACATTTGTGATAGATGGAAAGAGTGTCCAAAACCATATTTACTTATTCCTTCATCACTTATCTGTACTTTGTTGGTGAATTGGTGTGAGAGTGAAGCCAATTGTTCTTCAACATTTGAAGGGTTAGATTGTTCTACCCTGATCTCTTGTGATTTTTGTTGTTTTGGAAGCCACTTTGATATGAAACTTTGTTGTTTCTCACCATTAGATGAATCTGATGTGCCAACTTCTCTATTGTGAGGTATCAAGGTATCCTGACATGTTTTCAATGCATGACAAGCTTGAGTGTCGTTATAGTCTATTGTGATTGTTACCTCCTGTCCATTGACGGGAAATTTTAGGCATTGATGATAGGTGGAAGGTACTACTTGCATATCATGAATCCAAGGATGTCCCAATAGTATGTTGTATGTCAGTTCTCTATCTAAGACTTGACAAACCACATTTTGGACAATAGGTCCTACTTGAATGGGTAATATGATCAACCCTTTAGAGGACCTTTCTTCTTCATCATATGCTTTGATTGTGATTTTTCTTCTTGTATCAATGGCTTCATCTGAGTATCCTAGTGCATGAATCAACTTTAAGGTACAAATATTTAAACCAGCCCCTCCATCTATCAGGACACGCTTTACACGATGTTTATGGATGAGGACTTCAATGTGAAGGGTAGAATTATGTGGATGGGTGAGTGATACATCATCATGTTTGGAAAATGAAAGGAAATGAGGTGCAGATAGATGCCCCACCATAGCTTGGAATTGACATACATCCAAATTGTTAGGTACCGTGGTTGATACAAGAGCTTGTTCAAGAACCTCTTTGTGTGATGGGGAAATTTTTAAAAGTTCCAAGATGGATATTTGTGCCGGTATTTTCTGCAATTGATCGATGAGATTATATTGATTAGAGGGAGGATCCACAGATGGGGATGATATTGATGCTCCTTTCAATATAACTTTTGATTGTGCCCTTGTTGTGGCATTAACTGGTTGGTACTCTTGTTTCCCTTTGAGTGTGATTACGTTAATTTGGTTTTCAGATTTGTCCATATGTTGTACCAAATCGGTAGATGTAATGTCCTTGTTCCGATTGATTTGATTGCATAACTCTTCATCCTCCTTGGCAGCAGAAAAACAAAGGATCGTTGTGTCATAAACATAACCGACGTTCTTACCTTTGGTGTTTGCGGAAGAGGATTCTCCCTTCTGATAATTGGGTAGAGGATTTTTGAACGTTGTATGATCTTTGTTTGTTTGGTGCCCCTCTACAAATACTTTCTTTTGATCTATGAGGTCTTGTACCACATGTTTTAATTGCCAACAATTTTCAGTCATGTGGCCTTTATTTTGATGGTAGTGACAGTAATGTAATTCATTCCACCATGATGGTTTGACTTGAGGGTCCCAATTTCTAGCCTCTTGTACTTGAATGAGTTTTTCATCTAAAAGTTCTTTGAGGACTAATTCCAATGATTGTCCTAATGGTGTGAATTTTTGTTTATTGGATGGTCGTTGGAATGATTGGGTTTTTGTTTCTCCACTGTTTTGATTATTTCCTTGATCACTACTTTGTTTAACATTAAGATCATTGTTTTGTTTGTTTGTAGTGGTTGGCGTCAAGGTGAATACTGGTTTAGACGTGTGTATATCGATCATGGTATCAGTATTCTTAGTCTTTTTCCAAAATCTTGGCTTTTCGTTGTTGTTGTTAGAGGAATTGTTATTGTTTGAACCTTCAATGAAGTGTTTGATCGTTCCTCTTTTGATTAGAGCCTCTTTGATTTTGAGCCCTTTTTCGATAACTTGTTCAAATGTAGATGGACATTGTAAGTCCAATCTGTAATTCATGTCATCTACTAAGTTATCAATGAACATCTCTATCTTCTCCTCTTTAGGAATAGATCTAGGGTATTTAGCAAATAGCCTTCTCCATCATTGGAGAAAGGAAAGAAACTTTTCACCATTTGCTTGTTTGGTGTTGTAGAGTTCTTTTAAGGTCACCCCATGTTGGATGTTGAATGAGAAGTGTGATATGAACCTATTGATCAATTCTTCAAAAGATTGAATCCCAGGTTCCAATTTAGAAAACCACTCCATGCAAGTGTTTCCTAAGCTTCTTGGAAATAATCGTAGCAAGTAAGAGTCCTTGTGTGCAAACTCTATGCTCATGGCTCGAAATTCCCGTACGTGATCAAATGGATCGGTTCTTCCATTGTATTTGTTGTACGTCGGGTATTCACAATACTGTGGAAATGGTATCATGTTAATGCTTGGATCGAATGGATAAGGGCAAATGTCCTGTAAGGAATATCTTTTTGTTGGCCCTTGTTGGATATTTTGGAACTGCAATTGTAATTGTTGGATTTGTTTTGTCAAAGCATCTATTTGATTTGGATTTTCTATACTAGTTGAGTTAGGTGTGGTCATTTCCTTGAGTTGATTGACATCAAAGTCTTTAGGAAGCTTAGCACCTTTGTCAGCTAATAATAGAAGATACTTTTCCATATCTTGCTCTAACATCTTTTCCATAAATTTATGGAAATGAGGGTCTTGTTGAACTTTCTCGATTTCCTCTGCAGTTATTTCTTTCTCGTGTGAATTAGTGAGAGGATCAGTGTTGCTATATCGTCCCCAAGGGTTTTCTTCAGCCATGGCTACTATTCTTTCATTTTGTTCTTGTTGTTCTCTTTGATATGCTGATCGTGTAAAAATAGGCATACAAACTTTTTACTCTAGACTTTGATCTTGGATTTTTGATTGGATAAGTGTTGAGGTTTTTGATTTAAAATATGATTTAGTCGTGCCTAGTTTCGTGATGGAAGGATGATAAAAATCCTTGATAGGGAAACTTTGACAGAAAATCTCAGATTTGGTGATAAGGACACTTTGCAAGATGTTCCAAGATCTAGGTGTAATGGTAAAGTTTTCCCTTTTGTATGACTCAAGTGTTTTGGACTGTGAAAAAAAATGTTTTGGACTGATGAAAACCTTGTTATCAATATGGGAAAACTGACAAACTATCCTACCAACTCTCTATTTTTCTAACTTTCTGGAGCGCTAAAATAGAGACCTAAAGCGCTAAAATAGAGACCGGACACGCTAAAACAGAGACCTGACGCTCTGGAACAGAGATCCAAAGCGCTAAAACAAAGACCGGATGCGCTGGAACAGAGACCCAAAGTGCTATAACAGAGACCAGATGTGGTGGAACAGAGACTTAAAGCACTAAAACAAAGACCGGACGAGCTGGAACAGAGACTTAAAGCGCTAAAACAGAGACCAGATGCACTATAACAGAGACCTGACGCGCTATAACAGAGACCTGATGCGCTGGAATAGAGACTTAATGCACTGAGACAGAAAACTATCTTATTCTATGAAACTCACTTGGTCTGGTGTCGTATTGGATGGCTGGTTGTGGGATGTATTCTGGATGAATTCTTTGACTGTGGTTGTGGTGTTGCCTAAGAGCCCTTCTTGATAAAATGCTTGTGAATCTAAGGGAGCTACAGCATAGTTGTCCGTATATCCTCTAGAGAAATTGTGATACCTATGAATAAAAGTCCTATGTTGGAGTAGAACTTTCCTACTTTGATATAAAAATCATTGTTTTCTCAGAAGTTGTTTGTATGCAAGTGTTTTCTTTGGTTTTCTGATTCGTTTGACAAGAGATTTCTTGACAAATTTGGTGGATACCCAATCTCGAATCATGAGAATTTCACAAGTGTTTTGATTTTGAAGATTTTTGTGATGATCTTATCTAAATTTAATGAGAGAAAACACAGCAAGAAAGAATAGAATGGTTGACTTTAAAATCCTAGAATCTAAACAGATAGTGTATGTTCTTAAGAATCAATGATTCTTTTTTATTTTCACTGGTTTATAACATATAAAACACTTCAGATATACTCACTCCTAGAGACAAAAGGTCATCGTTATATACTCGAATGACCCACAGCTTGGAATTGCATCAACTCACACAGCCATGTCACCCCTAGAGGGCACCCATGTTTTTGTCTTTTCCAGGTGCGTACTCAGAGTGACGGAAGTGGATACCAGATCCCCTGAGCAAATAGTCCTTGGCAATTATATGGTGAGTGCTTGAGGGTAGATTCTTCCCCGCCCCTACACCACCGGTATTACAATGTTTAGAAACTGACAAGCGTGCTTCTATTTCTAGGTTCTTAGATAGGGTTTCCGTTCGGAGCGGCAAATGGATAAACTCCCTCGAGAGACCTCCCAATCTTTAAAACAAAGATTTTGGGGATGGTTATCCTGCACACTTCCGTTGAAAGAGGGTTTCCCCAAATTCACATAAATTTTAAAGTGGGTTGGAATGCCATGGCTTTTGGCTGTCCCCACTTAGGTCATTCCCGTAGGGTGAGTACTTTTTCCCACTACGGCAAGCCTGTCTAAAGGTTTTAATGAAAGCTTGAAAATGCTTAAAGTAAAAGTGAGTCTGGTATTTTGATGCAACCAGTTAAGGGGAGAGCATAAACCTATCACCCAATCACAGCACAAAAGTTGTTCTTTTTAAAACCCAAACGAAAAATGATTTAATCTATATGGAGATATTGCTCCATAATAGCATGATGTTCAATTTTAATCCCACAAGAAAATGTAAAGTTACTATCCTAGGATTGATCAATTTTTATCCATTTCTATCATAGGATTAATAAATTTTATCCATTTCTATTCTAGGATTGGTAAATTTTAATTAAAAAAAGAAAAATAGACAAAACAAGATCTGGCCGTGGATGCGTCGAATCCAGATAAAAAAAAATGATTTTAAGGACAATGGCCCGGCACGCTGAAACAGTGACTTGGCGCGCTGTAACAGAAACCCGGCGTGCTGAAACAGTGACGTGGCGCACTATAACAGAAACCCGGCGCGCTGAAATAGTGACGTGGTGCACTGTAACAAAAACCCGGTGTGCTGAAATAGTGACATGGCGCACTGTAACAGAAACCCGGCATGCTGAAATAGTGACGTTGCGCACTAAAATAGTGACACGGCGCACTGTAAAAAGTCACGGTTCCGTGAAAACTATCACGCCGATTCCTGTAAGACACTTTTCACAAAATTTTATTAGAATATGGGGTTAAGCCCCATGGTGGGCGCCAAAATGTAAGCGTAAGAATGAGTTAAACAAACTAACAATGCATCTACACTTCTAAATAAGACATTGCATCTAAGATTTAAAGAAATTAAACTAATTTAAACTAAAAATCTTCAGAAATCTATCCTATTGCTCTCTAACTCTAAAGGATCTCTCTAATTTACTTTGCTCTCAGATTTAGAAGCTAATTAAACTATTGAAATGACATTTAGAGAATGAGAAATGAACTATTCTATTTCCTATGTGATTAAATATGCAAATCTATTGTAATGGCAGCCATGACTGCAAATGTTGGATGCTTGATTGCTGCTTGATGGATGTTGGATGAATGCTTGATGCTTGATTGCTTGAATGTGTGGATGCTTGGAAAACCTGCAGAGTAAGATTGCACAAGTTAGGATCCATTTCCTGTAGCCAAAGAGCTGTATTTATAGCTTTCACGGCAGCACATTTGCACAGGGATATGGGATAAGGGGCTGTGATTCAATCTGGAGAATTGAATGGCATGGGATGAGAAGATGGAGCTGATCATGGAGGATTGTTTCTCCCCATGAAAACACCAGGCAAGATGAGAGGGAAGATTGGAGGAAGGAGATTGAGAGGACTTCTTGCAGGTTTGTCCCCGAAGCTCTTCCCGTGAATGAAAGTTGCATTAATTAAATTTTGAAAATTTAATTTTATTGGTGAGTGAATAGTGGTAGATAATTTATGCATAAATTTAAATAAATTTAATTTATTTAATTTTAGCAAAAAGAGGATTGAATAATTTAATAAATCAAACTATAGGGTTTGTTTATTAAATTAAAATAAAAACGAAAAGTGATAATTAAATAAAATATTTTTAGAATATCTTTATTTAATTAAGAAGCAATGTGATGAGGTAATTAAATAACACAAATTATTTAAGTTGTGCATTTAATTTATGATAGAAAATAAAAAGAAGTAATAATGATAATAATTAAATAAAACAAATTTTTTAATTTTGTTTATTTAATTAAGAGTGAAATAATATGATGAAAATGATAATAATTAAATAAAAAAAAGTTTTTAATTTTGTTTATTTAATTAAGAGAGAAAATAGAAGAATTAATAATGAACTTAATATAAATAAATATTTCTATTTATTTACTAAGTAGATGAATTTAAGATAAATTAATCAAATAAGTCGTATTTAATTAATTAGATTCTCCAGACCATTTTTAGGTGTCTACAATACTTAGTGAGTATGATATCCAGTATGTAGAAAGAAAAGCTATTAAAGGACAAGTCATTGCTGATCAGCTAGCTGACGCACCCATACAGGAAGATCACCCATTAGTTGCAGAATTTCCTGATGAGTTCATATTCACATTTTACACAAACATAACATGGAAACTATACTTTGATGGCTCACATACAAATCATGGTTCAGGGGCTAGGATATTGTTTATCACACCATAGGGTGATTCTATCCCTAAGTCATTCAGGATTGCGTTTCCATGCACTAACAACATGGCAGAGTATGAAGCTCTAGTGACAGGGTTATGCATGGCAGTCAAGTGGAAAATTAAGGTTTTACAGGTATATGGCGATTCCCAACTAGTAATTAGATAGGTAAATGATGATTATGAGACTAAGGATGAGAAGCTTGCTCCATACAAGCGCATGGCTGATAGCTTTAAAGAGTACTTTGACAAAGTCGAATTTCATCAAATACCTCATGTTTTAAACAGGGCAGCAGACGCTATGGCTACTATTGCATCACTTCTTGACATTCCTAACAACGTGCCTAAGTTTGAGTTCTTGGTCGAACAACTTTTGGTCCCAGCCTACGATATCCTAGAATCTGAAATGGTGTGTGATATTGTTGGTCCTGATTCCCCATGGTACAAAGAAATCTATGCTTACCTTCATGCTGAAGTCATACCCATTGGCCTATCAATAACCAACATAGGACATTCCTCTGCAAGTTAGCCAAATACACCATCGTCAGAGACACCCTATATAGACGCGATTAGATAATACCCTAGAGATGTCTTGATTCTCTTGAAGCACAAGCAACCTTGTGTGCATGAGGGTATATGTGGTTCCCATTCTAGCGGTCCTACCTTAGCCAAAAAGATTATGAGACTGGGTTATTACTGGCCTACTATGGAAAAAGACTCATATGTCTTTGTAACGAAATGTCGCCAATGCCAAGTTCATGGAGATTTGATACATGCCCCAACACAAGAGCTCCATCCTATCACATCACCATGGACCTTTGCCCAATGGGGACTCGACCTCATAGGTAAGATCCACCCCACATCATCTAATAGAGACAAGTTCATTATCACTGCCACTGAGTACTTTACGAAGTGGATTGAAGCCATTCCTATGACATACATTACCGGCACACAGATTTCTAGATTTATCCTGAACTATATCATCTGTCGATATGGTGTCCCTCAGTCCATCATCATGGATAATGGCCGCCCATTTAAGAACCAAGAAGTCCGCCACCTATGTGAAGAATTTCATATCCAACATCACTTCTCCACTCCATAATACCCACAAGGTAATGGCCAAGCAAAGGCGTCTAATAAGACCATCATTAGAATCCTCAAGAAGACTGTCAATAAGGCTGGTCGTGACTAGAATTTACAGCTTAACCCCACCTTATAGGCTTATCACACAAGTATCCATACTCCCACTGGTGCTACCCCATATTCACTTGTTTTTGGGTCTGAAGCCATTTTGCCTATTGAGGTCGAGATTCCTTCCCTAAGGGTATCCCTGAAAGGCCACATTAATGATGAGGAGTATCGAGTGTCGAGACTCCAGGAGCTAGAATTCCTAGATGAGTGAAGACAGAAGGCACTAGACCATCTTCAAGCATATCAAAATTGCCTTCGTCGTAGCTATAATAGGAAGGTATTGAACAAAAAATTTGACATTGGTGACCTAGTTTTAATGGAGAACCCAAAGAATCAAGCAGAAAGAGAAAAACCAGGAAAGTTTGAACCAAATTGGTTAGGACCTTATGTTGTGACGAAAGCTTTTGGATCAGGAGTGTATCAACTCTCTACTCCTGAAGGGGAACCATTGTCCTCACCAATCAATAGTATGCATCTAAAGAAGTTCTACGCATAGCTTCTGGGAGCCTTTGTCTTAATTAGCAAAAATACAAAAAAATTAGAAAATCATAAAAAAATCGTTATCAAGGTGAAAACCTGGCAAACAGGCGTTTTGGTAACATCAAAAAAAATTAGATAATCTAGAAAATAGTAAAGACAAATCATTCGTCCAATGGTGAAAACCACTTTGGTGGCGCTTTGGATAGGTACCCTGGTGAAAACCTGGCAAACAGGTGCCATGTGTACTCAACTCTACTCCTTTGTTTACTATTATTCTAATCTACCTTGTACATAGTCCCTATCATTGTATATAGTCCATGACCCTATACATACTGACTATCCTTGTACATATCCCTTATCTTTCATACCCATTGCTTGTATATACCATTCATAATAAGTGGTAGTCTTTCCCATAACTTGGAACGATTGACATCGAGTGCATTTCATATCCCACACTTTACCCTATTCATAATCAATTGGGCTTATACTCGACTGGGGGCAGACACTTGACATGTGTCATATTGGTTCTTATATTGGCTATGTTGAAGACGTAAAACCATGGAAAATCCAAACACATCACAAAATGACCTAAGAAAACACAAAAACATCAGAAAACTTCAAAAAGACAAAAAAAAAATCAAAACATTTTGAAAATCCAAAAAACAGAGTCAGAGTCAGTCGCACTTGTCAGTCTTTGTCATTTGTCAAACTACGTTGCCTCTGCGACTGGACATAGGCAAGGCCATCTGCCGATGTGCCCCCGAGGCATTAGGTCAGTCCAGTTAGGTTTGTCTGTATAAATTCATGATTTAATCCATATGTCTATATGACAAGGTCATTGGTCATGTCGAACTACGAGGTCTCTATGTATATAATGTAGGCAAGGTCATCAATCGATGAGCCCCCGAGGCCGCACTAGGTTAGTCCGTTAGGGTTCATCACATTCACTAACACACACGTCTTCTATTTTTAGTCAGTCTTGTCAGTCAAAGTTAAGTCGAACTACGAGGTCTCTGCGTGTACAACGTAGGCAAGGCCATTAATCGATGAGCCCTCGAGGTCGCACTAGGTTAGTCCTTTAGGGTTTGTCATCACACATAATCAATTGTCAACACTTCATATCAAGTCATGCATCAATTTGGTGAACAAGTCAGCAATATCTCTAAGTCAAATCAAACAACTTGCCAAACGAAACAATCAAAACAAATCAACAAATGTCTACTATAGGATGTGTCCTTCCTGGAAATAGACATCATCATAGCAATCAACCTATATCTTATTCAGGATGGGTCCTTCCTGAATACTGATATCAGCAAAACAATCTATGTCTTATACAGGATGAGTCCTTCCTGCATAATCGACAAGGTCAAACATAGCCTTACACAGGTTATCACATCAATGGAATCTGAATCAATGTCTTATATGATACATGTCTTTCTGAAACCAGGCTTTGTCATGCCTTATACAGATAGTCATAACATCGAAACCAGACTCACAGTCTTATCCGGTATGTGTATCTCTTGACATCAGGCTCTATCAATCAATCCTTCTATCAATCAACAAATCAAACAAATAGATCAAGTTTTGGCAAATATTTTATTGGCTTTTTGAATTTATGGCTTATTTATCTTATCATTTATCTTGAATTGATGACTAGGAATTATGTTACTAGCTTTCTCAAGGATGTCCCATGAAGGATTTAGAGAAGCAACGATGTATCAAAATTCTATTTTCTTTGACTCTTGTTTGTAAACTATCTTTTAACTTTGATTTTGAGTCATGTTACTAGTTTCCTCAAGGATGTCCCATGAAGGATTTAGAGGAGCAATGACGTCTCATGACCCGTCTTTTACTTTGTTTGCTATCTATGGTTTGTCCTGACAAAAAGACTGGGGCAACTTGTGCCCTTAGTATGAGTTAATGACAATCCTTGTCTATGACTGTCTGTTATTAGCAAGTGGGTGATCTTGCACACCTTGATCTATGTCATATCATGGTGTTTTTCTCCATTTGTATTAGTCCTGCCCAATGATGATAAAGTGCAATGCCTTTTGTGATACAACAAAATATCAAAGATTGCTAATACTAACATCTATCTTCTGTCTTTCATTCTTTCTCGATCTTTCTTTCCGCACTAACATTTCTTTTCTACATCTTCACCACCATTATCTATTTTCCTCTATCCTTTTTTTCTTTCATCTTCTAGTTCTCTCATCAATTTTGAGAGCACACTCATGTTCTTTGAACCCACCTGTCCTCCCGAGGGGGCATACCTTCACCTATTTTAATCTGGAGCATTACTGGGGCATTATTCATATCGATTTTCTTTGACACAACGCCGAAATGACATTGTATCAAAGAGGGGCAAATGTAGACACCAAAATTTGGTCTAAGCCTGCGACTTCAATATTCTTCATAATTCCTATTCTTCATGGTCATGATTAAATAATCTTAATTATTTAATTAATTCATCTTAACATTAATTCTTCTATTGATTAAATAATGTCAATTATTTAATTAATTCATCTTCTATTAATTAAATAATCTTAATTATTTAATTAATTCGCACTTTTCTTTATTCTATTTGATTAATTAAATAAATTCTTTTTATTTAATTATGTTACTAATTAACCTTATCCATCTTGTCAAATTAAATAAATTCTTATTTAATTTATTCTTTATCATATTTCAACTATAATTAAATAAATTCATTATTTATTTAATTATTCATTTAAAATCCCTTCATCATTTAATTAAATAAATATTATTTATTTAATTATTCTTCGAATATCGAGTCTTGAATTAAATGAATTATTCAATTCATTAATTCTATTTTAACGTATTCTTCTATATTTTAGATAATTATGTGAGTTATCTAAGTATTCACTTTTACTCGACTTGACATCTATTTTAATCACTCAGTTAACTCTTGATTTAATGTCTGAGTGGCTTTCTCAAGTAATCTCTTCATCAAATCATTTAATCGTCCAGTTCTAACTCATTTGCGTGTACATGCAAATTAATTAAATATTCTTATTTAATTAATTAAATGTTGTGCGTGCATTCGAACAAGAGTTGCTTTAATCAATCTTTATATTTGTCATGCAAAGATAATTCTTCTATTTTCGATTACCGAACTGAAGATTAAATCATTTATTTAATCTTTAATTCGGTTTCTAGTTTGTATCACTCATGTCACTACTAACAGTTATCAGAATGCATGTCTAATCTGTCGATCTCAACCGTTCGTTGATCTTTTGATCCTGACCTGTCGTTCGAATAATCAATTTTCTATAAATTGATTTGTCATTCTTCATTCCAATCTCTCTCACGAATTCTTATGACTTTTGAGAACACTTTGTCTTGAATCTTCGATATTTTGCTAATCATTATCTTAGGCTATATTTTCATGAATTACAAGAAATCTGAGGGCAATTATACTACACAAGAAAAATGGAGAAGGGCAATTGAGATGAATCATGGAAATACGTTTGAAATTGGTGAGATTGTTTCAGTTTGTTTACGTTTTACTTTCCTTTTTTCTTTGTTGCTTAACAGTTAGATTTGCATCTTAGATTTTAGAATTGCATGTTTGCTTCTAATCTTCTTTGTTGTCTTGTGCACTTTCTATGGCATTACAGTAATTGTACACTCCTTGATTGAAAAATGAAAAGTAGTAGTCTCTAATCTCCATCTCTCAACCAAGGTAGTCATTATAGCTTGATGTGCTCTGATCTTCAAAATAAAGTGGTGTATCACATGCCAATAGTATCCAAGAAGTCTCTCTCTAGCTCCTAGAAACAACTATCCCATCTAACCAATGTTGAGGTCTCCACTCTTATGAGTATAGAGGATGAAGAGTAGCCTACAATCATTCAACCCACAACATCAAAATATTGCTAGAAAATCAAATTGAGAACCTTAGTTTTCAAAAAAACTAGCTAAAATAATATTTTTTAGTAATAGCAAGCATTTTCTAGAACTATAGCATCACTATTTTACAATAGCGACCCTTTTTTGGGATGAAAGCAGCTCTCTATCATGATAGAAATTTTTTTTCTACCATGATAGGGACTGAGAATGATAATCACAATCCTCCTACATTTTCCACCATGTGGTTATTTTCAACTATGATCAAACAATAATTGAAGGTTTTTGCTATATCAACCTACTCTAATGATAGAAAAAGGTTTTAAAAGTAGTGGTCATTCTAAATACTACACTATCAATTGTATCACATCAATTGAGGCCTTCCTAATAAATTACCACTATTATTTCTTCTAACTTTGAACATTAAATGTAAGAACATAAAAAAATGAAAAACAAGAATGGAAAGTGTACATACTATAACCCTTGCGTCGGCTGGTCATTGGTACTAATGAATTATGTATACATGGTGTGGTGCACTTGAAACTAATTCCATCACAAATTGATAATTGTAGGTACAAATCTATAGAGGTCTATAATCTCCTAAGGTTGAAAGTGTAAATGAGGGGTAAATGAACCCTAAATTCCTATTTAACCCCCACAAACCCTAATTTCTACCCTAGGAAACCTGAACTTGGGTTAAATTTTGAGCACCCTTGATCATCCTAAACCTTAAACACAACCCCTAGGGCCTAATTTTTCATCCTCTATGGATTTGAACTACTCTTGAACGTTGTTGCTAGCCTGATCTAAAAATTTTGTTTTTCTAGTCAACCCTTCAAGGGGGCAACCCAATGTCTTATCATCCTTTTGCTGACTGCCAAGGCATAGTGGGGATCAATTTTTTTTTCAATCTTGATTTGAGTATCAAATT
The DNA here is from genome assembly GCA_007258455.2 of Sequoia sempervirens. NCBI lineage: Eukaryota > Viridiplantae > Streptophyta > Pinopsida > Cupressales > Cupressaceae > Sequoia > Sequoia sempervirens. The sequence goes on from VDFB02252616.1 coordinate 62,128,317, forward strand.
ATTTGAATCAACACAACAAGTACATTGTATCAAAGAGGGGAAAAATGTAGACATGTCAAAATTCCTTAACACATATCACACATCTAGAATCACATTTTTCCATTGTCAACATCATTTTCATCATCATATTTTCATTTCACTTCATTTGCATCATTAATCAACCCTATTTATCTTTATTAATTGAATTATCTTGAATTGTTTAATTAATTCATCCCTTTTCATCACTAATATTCCACCTTTATCACCCTAATTGAATAATTCCTAATTATTTAATTAGTATCATCAATATTGTTCTATCCCAGCATGATTATTTAATTATCCTATATTTAAATCTTCTTGTCACATGATTAAATAATTCATAATTATTTAATTATCATATTTTCCCTCCACAAAGCATATTCTTTTGGAATATTTTATTTCAAAATATCTCAACCAACTTGTCTCAATCATTCCTTGCCCTTGATCTTGAAATTAATTCTCATATGTTGATTTTAAATATCTCAACCATTTTCCTAAAATGGTGGATCAAGCTTGAGTTATAAATGATTTCCTCCATATATCTTCATTTTTTCACTCTCCTTTTTGGGTGTTCTTGATCAATCTCAACCCTTCTTTGTGGGGTTTCTAACTCAATCTCATCCATTGATATTTCTCTAAATCTATAAAAGAACCCTCACCCCTCTCATAATTCATCTAGATAATTTGTGAAGAGATCATGTCCAAATGAGTCTTGAGAAAATTGAGCATACACCATTGCATTCTAGGTCATATCATCAAGATTTTACAATCATGGAGGCTTTATGTTGATGAAGCAATCCAACATATCAAATCAACACAAATACACTTTACCATGGGATGGTAATATTCTGTAGTTTGAATTCTTTTTTGTTTCAATTTTATTGTGCTAACCTTGTTGTTTGAATTCATTTATAGAAAAATTTAATTTCATGAGTAGGTGGGTTCTAATCCTTATATTGGTTTCATTTTATTGAATTCATTGATCAAATCCATGTACATTTTCTCCCCTTAGAAGAATTGATTAACCTAATTAGACTATGAATCTTAATATGAAAAATGCAAGATTCTGATAATGCATAGGCTAAAACAATAGTTTGTAGGTGGATTTGAAAAGTGGAGAGTGATATGTACCTACCCAAAAAATCTTGTTTCAACCATTGTAGAAGGAAACAGTTATTGAGGGGCATTTGAATACTTGATAGGGGTCCTCAATTTTTGGGGTCCTCTAGTAGTAGATCTGAGACTTTTGGTTTTTCTTGTAAAGTTGTTGGACTACTATCAAATAGTTCTATAGGTGATTTTATGTGGCTTGGAAAGATGCATGACAATAAATTCAACAATAGAAAATTTATCTTCAAGGTTCCTTCAATCCTCTTCAACCTGATATCTACACATTCATAAAGAGAGGAAATTATGGGCCATTTTAGGGGCTTTCCTCAATCAAACCCCATGTAAGTACTTCCACTTCCACAATGGAAATTTTGATGATAAATGGATAATTGAAGGAAGGAATGATGAAATCACAAAGTGCTACAAGTCACCACCCTTCAATGGCTTCCTTGAAGAACTAAAGTCATGCACTTTACATCAAGGTCTTGGAGCTTGCTTTCTTGATTTCTTGGAATTCTTTAGAGACCTAAAAAATGAGTTAGAATTCAAAAAATAATGATAACATGAACACATAAACTCACATACACTTTGAAATGATGCTTGGATCTTGAATTGCTACAATAAATCTTTGAAATGTTGCTCTTTCTCTTGAATACTCTTAATGTTCACCTCTTGCTATATTATTTCACTTAGATTTCAAATGGTGAAATGACTAGTTATTTATAGGCATTTATCCAATTTCTCAAAAAATAGATCCCAAAATCTGACACTTGAAATTAGAAATTTGAATGTTAAAATTGCACCAACAATATGCCCAAAAATAGGTCATGGCTATGAAGGGGGACTGATATTCCCAAGGGTGTATGAGTCTTGGCCCAAACTTCTAGCACATTAAGTGTTGGGGGTAACACATAAAATAGATGCATTTATTCAATGCTTATAATTTATTGAAAAGTGGTACAAATGGGCTGCAAAATACAAAAAATTAGGACATTAGGGGGTCAATTAGGCTCAAAAAATTTAGCAAGAGAAAAACATAGAGTGAATTATCCAGGGTGACAATTTTTGACACTAAATTTAGCCCCCACTTTAGTGAGAGTATGAAATTATGCTTTGACTCATACTAAAGTAGACAAATAGGTCAAGAGGGGTCCAATTTTATAGATGTTGAAGAGATAGGATGTTAAAGGATCTAGGGGATAACACAAGCCCCCATGATCTAAGATCCCATGGAAAACCAACATAAGCACAAACACACACATGTATAATAAACATGAAGGAAAACATACACAAACATACATGTTAGAAAACATGAAGTATACATGATGAAAATACATGATGTGATGAAACATAAAATGATGATGAAATACAAACAAACATGAAGTAAAAATGATGTAAACACGAAGAAGACACACAAAAGACGTACAAAAAAATATAAGGTTAATACTAAAAGGATTCAAGTTGGTAAGGAAAAAGCACCTCATTCTTAAATTGTCTCAAATACCAAAAATCATCCATCAAATGTGCTATCAAAATAAATTTATGCTCTCACAAGGATGTAAAATCACTTATGAACACATGGATCCATTAGCAAGCAAGTTGTGTTATGCTAGATGTCCATGTCAAAAAAGGTTACTCAAGTTTTTCACCCAACAAGTTCCATTATGCTGAATCCATGAACTATCTTACAAAATCACCTCAAGGGGTGCAACAAAAATCACCTCATGGTGTGCAACAAAACTTACCTCAAGGGGAAAAAAAAACTCACCTTAGGGGGTGTAAAAGATCTCACCTCAGGGGTTTCATAAATTTTAATGTCTCAAGGGATGAATTGATAACCATGCCTCAGGGGGTTACTAAAAACACCACCACCAAAGGGGGTATGTCAATAGGTCAAACATCACAAGATGAAATGGATAAGGGTAATATATTCCCCCCTAAAAATTTCAACATACTTTCTATGTTTGTATTTTAAGGAGAAAGAGGGGAAGAGGGGATCCTTGAAAAGAACGTGTTGGTGTTTTTTTATAAACCAAGCTGAGCTCACAATTACCTATGAATTTTCCAAATTAAATATTTAGTAATCAAGAGGGATTGTCCAAATAAACAGGTGAAAGTCTTCAAGACTTTCCCTCTACACTTCAGGCTCTACAAAACCTAGGAGGGTGATCCCTAACAATTTTATCAAGATCTCTTATGCCATTTTACCTATGAACATTGTAACAACAAATATATTCTCCAAATTGTTTTTAATAGGTGAAAACCTAAAAGATTTGTCATATCTTACAACATTTATCAATCTACAACATGAGAATATGAAGAAAAGTAACTTAAAATATACTTAAGACTACAAGTAAATATTTAAATTGGTTTTTTGAATGTAATTGCTATGAACGACCAGAGGATTATAATATATACATAGCTTATGGATTAGTACCTTGTCTTAGGGCATGGATTCTTAAACCGTTCAATTAAAATCATACCACAAGATTCTACCTATCACAAAAGAGCTATTAAATGATGGATTACACCATCTAACTCAATATTCCAAGCCAATATTACTTAATTATCCTAGCATACATTCATATAAACCTTAATTCATGTTAAAGAAAATTAACTTGTTCTTTGAACAAGAGAATCAATGATGAACAAGCATTCAATGGGAATACAACAAAGATGAATTGAAAGATCTTTGATCCATTTAATTCATGATTCATATGAAGTATACAATGGAGAACACATGCTCTAGAAATATGCCATTTGCATTCAGAAGTAATAGTATTGATATACAATGCTAATAATAAAAAGACTAAAAAATCCAAAACTTAGACAAAACTTAGAAAAAATTATATCTACATTCTTTGTTACAATTACTTCTCAAGATCACTCAACAACAACCCCATCAATGGCCCTGAATTCCCTTTTATAAAAAAGGAAGCAAAACAAGCTTTAGGACAATTGACACTTGTCACATTTTCATTTGACAATTACAATTTATTCTAAAAGACTGTTATATTTGTAAAACATGGGGGGAATATCTATATGAGATAAAAGTAATTCTCCATTCATTGGTGAAGATACTTCCCACCTTCCAAAAGGAATCTTTGGCTAATCTAGATATTTATTCCACAAGCAATAACACTCCTTCCATGTGCTTCCAAAACTGTAGGACATAAAGAATGAAAACAAGAAAAGAGAAAAGAGAAAAGAGAAAGACACTTCCACATCATCATCCCATGCCATCACTTTTCAAACCAAGAGGAGACGATTTTATCAATACTTTATCAAAGGCTTAATCTGTAAAATTTCCAAGCAATGTATTGTACTCCTCCTCAGTGGGCCACTGCGTATCTAGTAATCTCCACACTTTGGAATTGTGAAAATTATACTTGGCATCAATTAGTATCCTAGCCTCTTTTACAAACACATCCATATTCACTTCAATTCTAGTTAAATAATCAAGAGCACTATTCAACATTGCATGATCACTGAGGCTAATAACTTCCTTGAAATAGGGGAGCAATTTCACGACCTCTTCCTTCCATGTTATGAAGCCCTTTGGTTCCCCCTAATCATTCAACATCTTATGTGTTCCATACCCCTCCATTTCTCTAAACATCTTCAATTTTATTTGGAGTTGCAAACCTAATTTTCCATGAAATACTGAAATTTCTCCTAACAATCAATTGCTTTTATCAATTCTAGAATGTTTCCTAGAGCCTTAAGATCATCCTTCATGTTTGGAATCATTTCTTTGAGAGCACCAACCCTTGCACTCCATTTTCTCCTATCATTCTAGAAATTATTATGCACTTGAGTGTACCTTTGGTGGGCTTCATGGATGCTCTTATACACATAACAAACATTATCCAATCTGTGCAATAGTCAGGATACCTTATGTACTAAAACATCCTCAATTATATCTACAAAAAACTTTGAGGTTTATTCCTTGTCCTTTACATTTTCCCTTTTTTCTCTACAATTCTTCCTTCAAGCTTTTAATCCTCAAAGATAAGGTTTCCCTATCCTATGATGACAACTCAGAAGGAGACATAAATTTCCTTTGTGCTAGAATTTCTTGTGCAGTAGTAGTCTTCATCTTATTTTATTCATTAAGGATATTATTGAACATCAACAATTTACCATATCACTCTTGAGATATTTGAGTAGTATATGCACTCAACATAGACTCATGAACTGTCAATTATGTGGCCTGTGTAGGGGTGATCTCAGTATCTCTCTTTATCATGAAAACACCTATAACCTCCTCAAATGATTCTATGACCTATGTATTTCTTGTATTTTGTTCCATTGACCAAATTTCTAAAGTGTTTAAATTGGGAATAAAACCAAAGCCAAATACTTTATTGTCAAAATGCTCTTTAGAGATTGAAGCCCATAGATCATTCCTGACTACATCCAAGGCAATCATTGAGGTGAGATCACATCTAGGCAACAAAAAAATACCACTATCCTTCACTAATTTCATACTCTCCATAGGAGTTAGTGCATATATCTCATTCATTATCTTCTCTTATTATTTCTCAACCTCCTCTTGCAATGATGGGTCTACTTGTGCCTTAGCACTCTCAATCATATTTTTAATGTCTTGGATTTTAAGTTGAATAAAAAATTATTTAAATTATTTGGTCTAAACAAAGTAATCATCACTCATGAATTTCTTACATTCCTTGACCCTCACATGATCATCAACCTCTTCATCATATTCCCATTGGACAATTCTGTCATTTGGAACATAAGGATCAAGAGCATCATTTATTATAGGGGAGGGGAAACTTTGTTCCACCTCCTACTCAAATGGAATATGCTTTGCAGAATGTTCTTGCATTTCCTCTCCACCAACATGTTTTGTATCAAAATAAATAACCAAAGGATTAACTATTGGATCTTCATCAATTTCCAATGGATTTCCATGAGTGCCCTAAGCTAAAGATTGAGTTGGAAGGCTCCTTGATTTTGCATCATGTTGCTCCTTAACAATTTTAGCTTTTTCTTTTGCTTCTTTAACTTTCTCAAAGAAAGTTCCATCCTGATATACATCAATTAATGCCATTTATTTCTTGTAAGGATCCTTTATCTCAATAAAAGACTAACATAGAATGGATTCTTTTTCAATATCTTTTCTTTAGTGCTAAAAATCAACATCCATTCCTTCTTTCTCCCAACCAAAACAACATCTAAGGGAAATTTCCTAATTACATCCTCAGTATAGAGGAAGTGATGCCAAAATCTGGGCCTTCCTTTGGTCCTATCCTTGTCCACAATCCCTTTTGGGTCACAATTCCTCACAACATTTACTTTCATTTTGAGGTTGTTTAACATTATACCAAATTTATCATATCCCTCCTTATCAATAACAATAAAATAATAAAAAGAAAACTATGGGGGTATGAGAGATCCCTTCCTAACATATCTTAAATGATCTTTGTCCATGGCATCTAACTTCCACATTATCTCCATGAATTCTAGTGGATCAAAAATATAAGTAGGTAAATAGTGAGGTGGCACCTTAGCTCCATAGACTATGATTGCAGTATAGTGTGAATGCAAGTAACAACCATCCCAATTGTGGTCATGCTTGGTACCATCTTTAAATTATAGGGGTCTTAGGATTTCCTTAATGCTTCTTGAAATCCTATATACAGGTTTCAAATCTAAATTCTCCATGACACCAAATTTGAAGCCATTATAGAATGCAACATAGTTCAACTATGGGTAGTTTTGATCCTAGATGTGTGTCCACATTTGAATAGTTATATCATTATCCTACTATCCTTTTCTCCAAACTTCATGAAATTTCTCCAGGCCTTCTGACCGATTCATAAAATTGTATGCATCAACATAGACTAGTGCCCAAAACTTAGGGGAGGTCTTCCATTCATCAATCCTACCACTTCCTTATGGATTTACTTTGCAAGATAGGCCACATAATTAAACCCCCTATTTGAGTTTTTGTTCTATATATCTATGGCCATCACCATAAGAGGAATAATCATCTTCACATCAAATTTCCTCCCAAGAACTTGACATAATTTGTAATTGGTATTCTTGAAGTACTCTTCAAAATCATTACAATCAAAAGGCTCAACATCCTTGGCTCCAAACTAGACATATATATTTTTTGGTCTCTTCTCTTGTGCCTTGGCAACACATTTCTTCTATTTCAATATTTATCCTTCTCATATTCCTGATATAATTTAGAAAAATTTATTGAGACAGTTGCATCAAGATTCAACTTGAATATCGCCACTATATGACTCCTTGAAGTATCTAATAGTGGGGTTCCATTTATGCTCTTAATTATCTTGTCATTTTGATTGTAGCACTTAGAAATCTACAACATCAAATCAATCTCCATAAATATATTGGGAACTACTAGCTTCCCAAGATCACAATTCCACAAGTGACATGTTGGATACTTTGCCTCTCTTTGGTTGAAGGCATACAAGAATAGCTCCCATCCACTCTATGGTAACACAACTCCAATTACCTTTGATAGATCTTGCAATCAGTCAGTCAAAACACCTTCTCCTATGGCTCTCTTTTCAACTATATTTTCACTAGGGAGAGCTTCTCGTGGGTCACCCTCCATGAAACAAGTGAAATCCCTTTTTACTCCCTTCTTTTTCTTTGAAGCCTTTGAAACTTTTATCTTTTGTATTTCATCCTTGAACTTTATTTTTCTAGGTTTATCCTTTGTATTAGATGGTTCAATTGCTTGAATCATATTGAATTAATTATCAAAGAACTATGGTTTGATCAATGTGATGCTAGGAACTAGGGTTTTTCCTTATAGGGTTCAACTAAGATTTCTACAACTAACCCTACTAGTTTCTCTTTAGAGTAGATTAGGGCCAACAATTCACCTTTTACAACTTGTAACATCAATTATAGAAACCCTAAATTACAATTCACTTTCGCTAAATCGGTTAATTCTGCCCCAATCCTATCCTTACGAGGAAATTTACACAGAAAGATATAGATTTTTACTTACCCATGAACCCTAGCACTTTCTCTTAAATTTTTCTTTCCTGGAGTCCTCTTCATGTTATCCTTCAAATTATTGCAAAGATGATGCAAAAATGAATAATTTATCTCTTTATATGGTCTTCAAATATAGGTAGATACACCATTAATGGTGAGGGATGGCTCACACAAGCGAAAAAGAGTGCTCTAACACTTATTCATTCATTTTTGAATTTTCACCATTGACCAATTTGTTTTAAAATATGATCAAAGTTCGTCCATTCTCATTGCACATCTTCCATTTTCTTTTGGGTTCCTTGTGAATTTGTGATGTGAGCATTTGATGCGATGTCCCATGGTGATGCGATGTATCTATTTTAAAACTAGTTGCCAACTTTGTTTGTGAAGCCATCACATATCGCTAATCAGTTATGGCTTTAAAGGTTGAAAACCATGATGTCAAGAGTTCCAACAATAGATGGAATATTCTTGAGAATATCCCCCATTCGCCCATTACTCATTGCTGAAATTCTATTCATGTTTGGAAGTATAACAATGATGTATTAAGACCACACAATGAAAAAAAGGTCTAAACCTTTCATCACTCATCACTATTTCCTTTCCCTCTAAAAGAATACAAACCAAAATAAACATAATGTATGTGATGCATTTACTGTTGGAGTCAAGCAACACTAAGAGGGGGGGTGAATTAGTGTTGTGCAAATTCTAACTTTGTTAATCTGATTCTTAAAGTGTTGATAACATTCAATCAAAATATTGATGCATGCACATAGGAAAAATAACCAAAACACCATAACACAAATATTTTTTATGTGGAAACCCTATTAGGGGAAAAACCAAGATGGATTTCAATCCACAATATTGTTCTAAGTATACTCAAAAGAAAGGATTACAAATGGGAATGCACTTGCATTCAAGCACATTGCCTATAGCTCACTACTCAAAAATAGAAAGACTCACTACCTTACAAAAGTTTGGAATACTTCAAAGGATTTGAACTAATAGAGTAGCATCTACAAATACCTGATTACAGTTCTAGTTATGCTCAACAATCGAATTCAGGACCTTCTGACTGATTCTTCTTGTCTACTTTGTTCTACTTCAATTTGCACCAAAAATCCTTAATGCACAAGTGAAACTATGCATAATCACTCTACTGACCTTTTGACATTCACAAAATATATCAAATCACATTGAACACACACCAAAATGATATAATTGACCACTTATATATATCTGCCATCAAGAATTCAATCACTTCCAGTTAGCCTCAATAAAATAAGAAATATTCGAAAACTATCAGCATAAATCATTCATAATATTCAATGCACATCCATAAGAGTCAGCTAGAACATAGTGAGGACCCAAATAAAAATGATCAAACACAAAAATACTTCAACAATAATCCCTCAAATATCCACGATACACCATATTCACCAAGTCGGATTCCACACACTAATAAATAAAAAATTATTTCATGGGACCTTCTAACTTCCACCAAAATTGATATGAGGCACCAAGATTTACAGATAACACATATTATCCATTGAACAATACTTCTTGAGATCCACAACATAAAATAATAATAGAAAATTTTCATATGAATTGAAGAACATGAAGTTACCAGATGCTCTATTCTAACTAAACAAATAACTACTAATCTTCAATTTTTTTATTGGTATGAGAAAATTGCAATGTGCGGATCAACTAGCTGACAAGGGTTGCCATCAATGACAACACCAGAAAAAATTTGTGGTGTCTCTTGCCAACAATCTCCCCCTTTGGAATTGATGGCAACACTTAGTGAAAAATGGCCAAGTGTCGAATCAATACCAACAAAAATACACTACCAACACAAACTCCAAAAATATCTTTATCCACAGCTCAAAACTACAACTCCCCCTTAGATGAATATACATTTTTCATTGATCTATTCTCCCCCTTTGACATCAATGGAAAAGATGTGGAATCTATATAAAAAACTACAAAAACTTCAAAACTGCATATGTATAGATTTTGCTTCAAATAGCTTCCACAAACTTGAAAATATCTGCAAAATTTGTCTTTAATAGGTTCAAGCTTGTGTTCTAACACTTTTGAGACTTTCCAGAATAGTTATGTGACCACAGAGTAAATAATATTTCACTTTTTTAGATTCAAGATTCACCAGATCACTAACCACCATAGCATCTTGTCCTTCTTTCAAAGCATTCAACATGGTCTCCATCTTTGGACTGATTAGCCCTCTAAGTTCACCAGCTCTTTCCACAACTCTATCATTATCATGCTTCAAACTCTTTATTTTTCAAGTAAGGATATAACTTGACCTTCTTTCTCTCCAATAGAAATGGAAGGATGAAAAGCATTAGAAATATCAGCTAACTCCTTTTCACAATCCTTAACCTTCTTCTCATTTTCCTCAGTAAGTTTGGACATAGACAAACATGACTTATGAATCCTTCCACCTTCTAATAATGCACTTTGTATATTTTTCACACATGTAGCTAACAAAGATTTATCATTAGCTATCAATCCTTTTAATCTATTGAACTTTTTGGCATCAAACTCCTTCTACACTTTTACTAGAGCTGACTTCTCAGGTGAACCAAAATGAGTACTTACCGAATTTATAAGTTTCTTCAGCTCATCGGAGGAAGAACTAGATTGATCTTTAACATGTGTAGGCATGATCTTCTCTAGAATACTTGATGCAAGATTCAATAACTCACTATCCTCAATGTGAGACTTTAGAATTTCTTCCTTGGCCTTAGCTTGTGCAAATGATGTGAATTTCATTTTATGAATTGGGGACAAGGTAGACAAATGAATAGGATCATCTCCCAACTCAAAATAAAATTCATCATTTTTGTCTTCAAGAAACTTCATCACTTCCTCTGTAGTGTCTCTTGCTTCTACTGGAACTCTTTTAACTTAAACCTTCTTTTCCTCAAGCACTATTTCCTCAACCAAAAAAAATTTCTTGTCATTTGGAGCTTAAAATTCTTCAACATATACAATTTTAGGAGCTTTGGTCTCCATAGGTTCTTTTGAAGTATGTACATCAGGAGGAATATAAGTATCCTCTTATTTACCAAACCAAATGAGATATCTTCCACATGCTCTTCTTTAGAAACAACATCACTTCTATTCTTTAATAAAACTTTCTTCATAATACTTTATGTTTCTTTTTCTACTTCTTCAGTCTTACACAACATAAGCTTGGTTATTCTTGTTTTTCTTTTGAAATCTCTTTTTGCTTCTTTTAGGACTGAATTCATCTCCTGTATAGACATTACTGGACATAGATTTGCAAGAACCCATTCTCTCAGTTCCTCTTCTTTAGTTCCAGAACTAACTCTTCTCATCTCCAAAATATCATACAATTCCTCGAGAAACTATGTCATTATCTCAACAAGTTTCATATTGAAATTGTTAGAATATTGTATTGTAGCTTCCTCAAGGACTCTTTGACCAACAATATCAAAGGTACCATACACTTCACATAGAGGGTTAAGATTTCCATCCTTAATTATACCTCTTTCAACTTCCTCTACTAACATACCAGGTTTGTTAGGCTTCATCTTCTTCTTTGCTTTCTTCTCTTCACTAGAGGGCTTGACTATAGTTGCAGAAGGTGTGATCATATGATTTATTTCTCTAACTTCTTCATCAGATTCTATCTCTTCATCTTCTGAAATAGATTTATACACTCTTGTGCTCTTATCCTTCTTCCTTTTTGTAGATATCTTAACTTGAGATTTTGTAGTGGCTGACTTCTTTGCATGACTAGATAGGGGTGATGAGCTCCTTGTTGATCTAGTTCAAGCAGAGGATGTTGCTAGACTAGTAGATTTAGTTTTAGCAGGATTTTTTCCTTTTCACTTTTAGCTTGTTCTCTTTTCCTTCTTGCTTCTCTTATAGCTTCTGTAGGTATGCCTATTATCTCTGCAAAGACTTCCACTTCTTTCCTCACTCTCTGAACTATCATAGGTTTCTTCAATTACTCATGGACATGCATATCCTTCTTTGCATATGTTCCAAACCTTTCTTTAGATGAATCCATAGGCTTAGTTAATAGATGTTGTACATATAGCTCCAAGATTCTCTCCTCAACTTCATAAGCCATAGGAATAATCGAAACGGTTATGGGTTCTTCCACTTCCATCAAGCACTAATCAATATCCACCATAAAACAAATTGTATCCTTATACTTCTCCACATTAGAAGTGGGAATTGTTTCCCTTTCTTGCATTACATTCTAAAAGTTTTTGAGATATCCCTAGATTGTAGTTTTCCTGGCTTGCAAATCACCGAGGCTGAATAACATGTCTCTAATTTGAACAATAGGCTTATCTCTTTTCCAATGCACCTTCCCTACTCTCAGAACTTCACCCATGAAATAAAAGAATAGACACAACAACAAATTATTGTATTTAAGAGAAATTTTCTTGTCTTTCTTTATCTTGTGAAGATTCTCCATAAGCTTACTTCAAAGCAATTCACACAAATCAGACTCTACATTCTCCTTTACCATTTGATAGGCTACAAATATGGCTATACTAGATATATAATTTTCTTAGTTGGAGTGATATATCTTATAACCCATGACCATTGAAGCAAATTTCACACCCACATCAATGATGTTATCAATTATCATTGCTCTTCTATCAAATACTTAACCAGTTACACTAGTGATGGTTTTATTCTTCATAGACTTCAAAATCAGCAATCCACCAGAGGAATTTAAACCTATAAAAACACTTATAGCCTCTTTTGTAATTTTGAAGGGTTGATTTAACCACATGAATTCTACATGAACTCAACTTAAGATGTATTGGACCCATTAAATTTCATCAAATATGGGGAGTTTCACAATCTACATGAATTTCTTTTCCTTTAGGGTTTTGAATTCAATCTTAACAAAAAAATCCTCTCCAATGATGTGTTTGGAATAAAAATTTATCAACTACAAGCTTCCTAACTCTGCAATATTTGCATGAATGTATGCCCTAATATCTTCATTGTGCAAAACACTGTACAAAATAGAAAAAATTTCACTGAAGGGCTTAGTCTCAATGGAATTGAAAGGATGCCATTTAAACTTCAAACAAGGTCTACCCTTGACTTCATCTACCAATGGAGTAGCCATTTTTACAAATTCACAATTTTACAAGTTTTCCCAAAAAAGTACCTTTTAGCTGGATTAGGGTTTGAACTTTGAATAACCTTCACACTTGAATTCACGCCAAATTTTTCCAAAGCTCACTTCTGAGCTCTTCAAACTTCTTCTCAAAACTTAAAGTGAAAAAATGAAAGATAGAAATAACCTCTTATCATTCACACACCTAACCTTTTGACGCAATAAATGATTTTTCCCTAACTCATCTGGATACCCTATTACCATATACTGTAAAAGATAACTCTTCTATGAACCTTCAATTCTACATAAATACTTTCTTTAGTTGTTGAACAACATCTGTAGATCATCAATGCAATCACTGAAATCATCCACATCCCAGTGTTGATCAATTGTAGGGGGTTTGAAATATTTTCTTGATAATTCCCCCTAGGCCAGAGGCCTCAACCTAATTCCTAGAGGAATTACCAGAAGTTGATTATGGTGTTGGCTCATTTCCTACAATAGAGGGACTCTTCTTTACCCATGTATTCTTCATTTTCTTCCTAATCTGATCTGTGGTGACTTTCTATTTTCCTTTTTCATCATTTTTCATGTTTCTTCTCTAATTTACTAGACCTCTTTTGCAGAATCTATCAATATGACTGGTTTTGTTGCAATTGTAGCACACTGTATTTCTTTTTCCTAACCAGTATTTCCACTTTCTTTCTCTTTATTTGCACTGGTAAGGAATATGGCCAAATCTATTGCATGTATAACATCTAACATCTCTATAAAATTTGTTCATCAAATTTTTGCATTCATTTGACTTATGACCATACTTGTTACAATTAAAGCATTGATAGGAGAATGATGGACCATTTGAATTCATTCTACTTTTGCATTGAGCTTCCATATGACCAAATTTATTACAAACATAATAGATACCATTAAATTTTTGAGCATTAGGTTGTATTACCAGATACCTTCCAGTGTTGTTCATATGATTTCCTTATCTAATCCACCTTTGTCTAGATTTCCTTTTTCCTTGTCTAGATTTGGAACTTTCTCCCTCTTTATATCCAAGACCTCGCTTGTCACCATCAATCCTCTAACTTTTAATTAGTTCATCAAGCTTGGATGAGCTAATCTTGAACTTCTCCTTGAATTCATTTGTTGTATCAAGTTCATCTCTGAGATCAACAATGTGCTTTTCAAGCTCTTCCTCATTGTGCTTGGTTTTTTCTAACTCTAGTTCCAACTAAATGAATCCATCAGTAATTAGACTGTATTCTTCAAATTTCTCTTTCAGGGATTGGGCAAGCTTTTCTTCATTCTTCTTTCTATCTTCAATTTCCTTAGTCATCCTCATCATGATAGATTCCATCTCATGCTTCTGAACTGTATTATTCCTAGCAAGCTTTTCACATTCTTCTATATTTTCCTTTAGGGTTTGACTGAACTATTCATCTACAATGTGTTTATTGTCTTCCTGGTTGATCTGATCACAAAGTTCCCTTCTCTTCTCCTTGGACTTGTTGATTTTTTCTTTCAATGACTCAATAAATCTCTTAGCATTCATGATATTTTCTTGTAATTCCTAGACTTTATATTTTTCCTAATCAAGATCATCTAGAGCCACCATAAGTTTTTGTTGAAGACTTCTTGAATCCATTGAAACACTTTCCAAGATCTTCCCCAAGATTTTAAACTTCTTCCAAGGAACTAAACTCTGATACCAATTGTTGGAGTCAAGCAACAATGAGAGGGGGGTGAATCAATGTTGTGCAAATTTTAACTTTATTAATCTGATTCTTAAAGTGCTGATAACATTCAATCAAAGTAAAGATGCATGCACATAAGACAAATAACCACAACACCATAACACAAAGATTTTATATGTGGAAACTTTGTTAGGGGAAAAACCATGGTGGAGATCAATCCACAATATTGTTCTAAGTATACTCAAAAGAAAGGATTACAAATGGGAATGCACTTGCATTCAGGCACACTGCCTAGAGCTCACTACTCAAAAAAAAAAAGGCTCACTTCCTTACAAAATTTTGGAATATTTTCAAGGATTTGAATTGATAGAGTAGCATCTAAAAATGCCTGGTTATAGTTTTGGTTAGGCTCAATAATCAAATTCAGGACCTTTTGACTAATTCTGCTCTTCTACTCCATTCTACTTCAATGTGAAATCCTTAATGTACAAGTGAAACTACGCATAATCACTCTACTGACCTTCTAACATTCATAACATATTTCAACTCACATCAAACACACACTAAAATGATATAATTGACCACTTATATATATCCACCATCAAGAATTCAATCACTTCAAGTAAGACTCAACAAAATAAGAAATATTCACAAACTGTTGGCATAAATCATTCATAATATTCAATGCACATCCATAAGAGTCGGCCACAACATAGTGAGGACCCAAATCAAAATGATCAAACACAAAAATACTTAAACAATAATCCCTCAAATATCCATGACACACCATATTCACCAAGTCGACTTCCACACACTGATAAATGAGAAATTAGTTCACCAGACCTTCTAAATTCCACCAAAATTGATACAAGGTACCATGATTTATAGATAACACATATTATCCATCAAACAATACTCCTTGAGATCCACAACATAAAATAATAATAGAAAATATGCATATGAATTGAAGAACATGAAGTTATTGGAAGCTCTATTCTAACTAAATAGATAACTACTAATCTTCAATCTATCTGTCGGTATGAGAAAATTGCAATGCATGGATTGAATAGCTGGAAAGGGTTTCCATCAATGACAACACCAGAAAACATTTGCAGTGTCTCTTGCTAACATTTACAAGATGACATCTATTAATCAAAATATCCTTTCGACATATTTGACACAGTTGAGATCGGAGGGCCTTGTCAAGCTATCCAATCATGCAACAAACACAAAACACACACACACAAATTGACACAACATAGGTTGACACCATAAAATGCAAGAAAACATAGCTTTCTTTTATTAATGAAATGTTAATACATTACATACCATCAAATGGGATTTCATTACATCATCTACAAATCTAAAATGGATTCTCCTTTGACTCTCACTAGTCTACCCTCTCCTCTCCTCTCATTCAGGCTACTCTGCCACCCTCCGCTCTCTCTCTCTTGCTATCTCACTATCACTATATAAAATTCCCTTCTTGTATATCGGCCTCATCATTCTTCATTTCTGTGTCGTAGTATCACCATGTAGTTACCTTGCTCTTAGTAGCTTCCAATCATTGACCAATGAATGTGTATTCCACAACAACAATGTGGAATACATCAAATATTTCCTCACCAATTGTGTTGATTGCATTCCTCATGCACCACTATCAACCATTCATCTCAAGCTATACCCATATATTTCATCTCATGATCATCATCCTATTATAGGAACCTACAATCATCTTTCGCTGATACACCTACTTCTTATTGATGCTCACCTTACATTCTATCCATCGTTCCATTGAAGCATCAGTGAGACATCCTGGAAGGTCTCGCCGATGAAAATAACTCCCACCAATCTTTTGGCTTTTCCACATCATCACTCATACTTCGATCACCCTATTGCCAATTTTTAGTTGTTATAAACTTCATTGAATTCCACCCTATCATTCAGCTAACAATTGATCGTACCATGGTCATCTTCCTTGTTGTCATTGTATCACTAAATCACCAAAAACATGAACTCCAAAACCTCTTTGTCAATGGTTGCAAGGTTTTGAAAACCAATGACATGCCGACAACAAGGGAAACATAAGTCAAAAGTTAGGAAATATTGAAACCTTGTGACAACAAAGGGATCACTAAATTAGAAGGGTTTGGAACTTTAGAACTCCACGACATGAGTTAGAAAAACTTAGATCTCCATGACTCTTCATAACCTTATTAAGTTGAATGACTCAGATTGATACAAGATTTCTCTCAAACCCTAGATGCTTCTGCATTAGACTTATTAGGTGATTAAGAATCATGTGCTCCCACACATGGCATATATTATGCCATCCTTTAGTTTTGATTTCTTTTTTCTCACCTTCTAGTTGTCTAGTCTCCTTGATTGTTGTCTTTGAAGTTTCGTTGTCTGCACTTGTTAGATTTTTTCTTTCTATATATACCTTCTCCTTCATATTTATTTGTAAAATTTAGATCCCCACCATTCTTCCTCATGGTCTTCCACCTTTGAGGGAATTAACCCACCACAATCTTTCCTCCTCCTCCAAGAAAATTCATCCTCTTTAAGTTGTTTTCTTGCCATACCAACAAAATGGCTATTCTTAGGCTATACCTCAACCCTAAACATCTCCATTCTTTCTACCTCCACAAAATAAAATAAATAAAAATTAACACATTCTTCATAATTACAAAAATCAAAATTTACCTCTACTACCACTGGTCTTTCTTTTGCATGACTTAAAACTTCATTTTTCTCATAATCTGATGCAACTTTTTATCTGTTCTCTTCTTTCATGCTTCCAACAAGACAAGTTTCAACAAATTGCAACCTCTTTTCCTTTATGCCTTCAAAAATACATAACTCCACCAAAAGCTTCTCTTTTGATTTTCCTCTCTTATCCTCTTATATGAGGATTTCTTCTTTGATGCCACAAACTTGACATCCTATCACAAACTCTCTATTTCTTGCTAACACAACACTACAAAAAGGGCTATGAAAAGCATGAGCCTCTAAAGACTCTTCATAACCATATTTTCCTAGTGCAAAAAATCCCTTCTTGATCAACTTGTCATATTCACCTATCAAAAATTCATTGATTCTCCTTATTTCCTCTATTAGCAAAGCGACATCCTATTCTTCACCAATTTCTTCATCAAATAAGAGACCTTCAAATATCTTCATATCTGGAGCAATATTTTCTTTACACACTTCTACAACTAATCTTCTCTTGACCTCCTCTTCAATTCTTTCATCATTTGTAGGTACTTCACAATGTACCATATCTTCTCCACATCACATGCTTCCTTCTTGGCATACTAAAACCATTTGTCTCCAATATTTCTCATGTTCTCTCATCTTTTGCAAGGTATTATTCTCAACCTTCTTCATACTTACATTTACAACTTCAAATGAATCATTAATAGATAAATCAATATACCAAGTTGTCTCCATGGGTGCCTCCTTTATGGACACTTTCTCATCGTCTTTAATAACATGTTCCTTCATTCCCAAGCTTTTCTCAAGGGAATCTAATTTCACTTCAATATTTTTCAGCTCTATAATCAACTTCTTTTCTCTCATCTTTTCCAAATACTCTTCCCAAAATGGGATTATCACTAGTCTCCTCATGACCCATCTTTTCCTCTTATTCAAATACATTTTCAAGAACTCACAAGTCCTCCTTGCAACAATCTCTCCCTCTCTAAATTAGGGTATCAACCCTCTACAGTCATAGGTCCTTCTTGCAAAAAATCTCCTTAGGATTCAAGCCCTATGTAGTTGCAAGTCTCTTCTCACCTGCAAAAATATCTTCTAGAACTCAAATCCTCTGTAGTTATAGGTACTGCACTCACACAACTATCCTCTACCAAAAAAATATTTTGGAAGATTCTTCCTCTACCCACCTTATCTTAGTGGAGGAACTTTACACCTACCTAGCTTTACCTCTACTAGAGGATAGAAGTTATAGACCTTATTTCATGACCGTAACAAGGAAAAATAACTGAGAGGGGGGGTGAATCATTTGTCAGAAAATATTAAAATTTTCAATCTTTATTCAACTTTAATCTCAAATCTGATGAATGAAAAGTAAACTACAAGCAATCAACACATCAAAAACACAAAGAACACCAAATTTTTTTGTGGAAACCTTGTTAGGGGAAAAACCATAGTGGATGTTAGTCCACAATATTATACCCTATTAAAAGTATAATGAAAATAGTAAGGGGAATGCACATGCATTCACGCACACTACCTAGAGCTCACCACTCAAATACAATAGCGGATCACTTCCCAAAAATACAAAATAGGATTAAATCCAGAGGGTATGAACTAAGAAAATAGCTTCTACACAAGCCTAATTACAGTTCTAGTTAAGCATAGAAAAACGCCTTCACCCTTCACTCTCACTCTACTCCACAATTGAATGAATAGATCAATTATCATACACTTGCACTATCTCTAGATTCTCTCACACCACACACACTAAATTCACTCAACCAATCACTCATATATATCCACATTATCGAATTACATCAACCACTTAGTCGTCTAGAAAAATAAAACATAATTACAATGTCATCCCAAATTAACAATTAAATTTTCAATGTGAATTAAACACCATTGGAAAATACAATGATGTGAACCAAAAAAATATCCATGAGTGTACCAAACATTCAAATTTCAATCTCCAAGGATCTGCAACACGTTACCACCAACATGTCAGCCAGGAACATGAAAACCCAAACATGCATAAGAAAAATATTTGACCATGAGCACACCAATCAATGTGGATGTACAACAATGATGGATAATGATGTAGAAACATACAAAAACATCAAAAAATAATAGAGAGGCATCCAAAACAACTAAGTTTAGCATAATTACACAAACTTCAATTAGGAACACTGTTAGAACATAACACAACCAATTATTCATGTGAACCTCTAAAACTTTCAGTAGATGAACTAGATACTCTTAACAATAAACCATTTATTCCACAAGATCTGATCTTCAACATATAGAACAAAAAACCTTCATGACCTTCATTGTTCCACTGGCAACCTGTAACTCTTCTTTTAACAAATTTCTCAATATCCTCGACATATACAACCTTTAGAACAATAATGCTAATAATGTTGACATCCATGACAAACACATATCAGCAACATAGCCACAACATCCAACAATCTCCCCCTTTGGAATTGATGGCAACACATGATGTGAAAAAAATCATCAACACAACTCTCAATCAAAACTTACCCCCCCTTAGATTTTGAATCTTCTTCCTTAACCTCTTCTACATGGTCTTCTCCCCACAAGGCTCTTCTCCCCAGATAGGCAACAATTTTTCACATAACTCTTCTCCCCCTTTTACATGAATGGAAAATATGAGCATTATCTTCCCATATACAAGCTATGAACCACATATATGCACATCTATCTACTCCCCCTGAGTAGCACCCACATAAACATCAATCCAGATCAAGAAATATAGCTTTGAAGCATATAGATTGATGCAAGTAAATGCATCTCTTAGTTCTTATTAGGAGGGGTAATCACCCCTAGCATTTCTCTGAGATATTCAAAAGTATCCTTTGCTAATGGCTTAATGAAATTTTTTTCAACCTATTCTTTGGTAGGCACATACTCTAGTTTGACTTCTTTCTCATTTACTTTCTCCCTCAAGAATTGAAACTTTATAGATATATTCTTAGTCTTAGAGTGTAGCATCGGATTTTTCAAAAAAAATATTACACTTGAATTGTCATATTATATGGAAATAGGCTCTTCATATACCACCTTGATATCTTTCAACATCTGTTTCATCCACATAGCTTGAGTATAGTTGTTTGAAGCAACAATATACTCTGCTTCAGCAATAGATAGAGAAATGGAATTCTAATTTTTTCTCAACCACGACACCAACTTCTTTCCTAGGAAGAAGACACCACCACTATTACTTTTCCTATCATCTACATCTCCTTCCCAATCTGTATCAGTATATGCACTCAAAGTAAGATCATCATCCTTAAGATACCAAAGCCCAAAATCAATTGTTCCTTTTAGATATGTGAAGATTCTCTTAACAACAATCACATGTGATTCTTTTGGATCAGCCTAAAATCTAGCAACCATACATACAACATTCATAATTTTTGGTCTAGTCTAAGTTAAATAGAGAAATCTTCCAATCATTGATCTATATCTTGTTTGATTTTCCTTAGGAGAATCATCATTTTGTGTTAACTTGCATCCAGTTACCATGGGAGTACCAATAGATTTTGAATCTTCCATGCCAAACTTCTTTAGCACCTCTCTCACATATTTGAACTAAGATATGAAGACCCACTTGTCTAACTAAGTAACTTGCAATCCTAGAAAGAAATTCATTTCTCCAATCATACTCATCTCAAATTCACTCTTCATTTCATCAACAAACTTCATACACAGATTATCATCTCCTCCAAAAATAATATGAATAAAGACCTTAATAATCAACTCTTTGTCATGATCCAACTTGAAATATGAGTTACTATCAACATTACCTTTATTGAATCCAAGCTTCAGTAAGTATTTGTCTAGTCTATCATACCAGGCTTTGGGGGATTACTTAAGTCCATATAGAGCTTTCTTCAATCATCAAACCATGTCTTCCTTATCAGTTTGTTGAAATTCATTTGGTTGTTCAACATATAGCTCTTCTTCTAATTCACCATTCAGAAAAGCTGACTTCACATCCATTTGATAGACTTTATAGTTCTTAAATGCAACATAAGCAAGAAATAATCTAACTTCAATTCTAGCCACAGGGGCAAAGGTTTCTTCAAAATCAATACCTTCCATTTGTCAATACCCTTTACATACCAATCTTGCTTTATTTTAGACCACTTCACCTTGTTCATTCAGCTTATTCCAAAAGACCCATTTAGTACCAATCACATTTTTATCTTTAGGTCTAGGAACAAGTGTCCATGTATTATTCTTTTCAATCTGCATTAGTTCTTCTTTCATAGCTTTCATCTAGTGTTCATCATTGTAGGCTTCATTGACATGTTTAGGTTCAATCTTGGAATTTAGGCAATACTCTTTTGCTATCTTCCTTCTAGTTTGCACACCTTTACTCTTATCTCCTATGATTTGATTTTCAAAATGGTTTAGCTTTACATACCTTGGAACTTTAGGACTTTCTCAAGCTTTTGGTTCTTCTGTTCTCTCTTTTCAACTTGTACTTGTATCTCCTTCCCGACTTACTTGATTTACCAAAACAAATTGAAGTTGTTTTACTCGAAGATATGGCACAATCTAAAGTTGATTATGTGTTTGAGAATTATTCCCTTGATTTGTATTGTCTTCATCTAAATCATATCCACAATATTTGGATGATCTAGTAGAGTCCTCATCAACTCTGACATTTGCACTCTCAACCATCTTTCTCAATCTTTTGTTATAGCACCAATAGGCCTTGCTTTTGGTAGAGTAACCTAGAAAGATTCCTTTTTCGCTTCTTACATCAAACTTCCCTATATTCTCATCTCTCTTAATATAGCATTTACTTCCGAAGATCCTGAAATACTTAATAGTAGGCTCATAGGAAAACCATAGATCAAAAGGAGTCGTACCAAAATTACCATTGACATTTACCTAGTTCAAAGTGTACACAACAGTAATTACAACTCCAATAGATGTGAGGGACATTTCCTTCTATCATCATTTTTCTAGAAGCACCCAGAACTATTCTATTCTTTCTCTCTGCAACTCCATTCTATTATGGGGTTTGGGGGGAAAATAAATATCTTTTGATCCCATGCTCTTCACAAAAGGAATTAAAATCTCTAGAGGTGAATTCACTATTAGAAACCAAGATCTGAAATGCAAACCAAAAAAATCCTTCCACAGAAGAGAAAATCAGAAAAGGAAAAGCCTTGCAAAATAATATTATTTAGGAATTCATAATTACATGAGATGATTTGCTTTATAAAATCAAATTATGCATAACCCTAATCTTATCTTGAGCAATAAGATAGCTCAATAAGATAAGGATGAGAATAATTAACCTAGGAATTAAATATTACCTAAGTGAAGTTATGCAAGTGTAATTAAATATTAATTACACTAACACCCCCCAAAAGTGCAACTTAGGGAGACTAAAACAACACGCACCTAAAAACTAAGATGAATGCATGAAATAATGAATGGGTCCTAACAACAAGGCCTGATCAGGTACCCATATACAAATGCAATAATGAGGTAGAGAAGGAAAATTGAGTGGGACAAAACCCCCCTACAATGAGATGACTGCTGCAAAGAAGCACTGGAAGAACACTGTGGAGTAACACTGGAACTGAAATCTAACAAGCAAGGAAAGATACATCTATCTACAAGAAACCAAAGCATAATCATAATAATGCATCAGTAGACCCAGTGCCACAGAACACTGGAAAACTCATAAACTAGAAAAACCCTAAAATCTATGAAGCAACAATAGATGCTATGATGACATAATTTGGAAACCATGTATCTTGATGCCGATGCCAAAGTGAGACTAAAACTCTTCCATGGGAATAAGTACCATAAAGACTCTGGAACATTAACGATAAAATCATGGCCCTCAAACTGAGAAGGATCTAAGCCAATGTAGATCAATAACCATAAACTCTTAATCTAAAGTTTGAACCGATGAGAATCTGATATGTGTCAAGCTAAAGCAAAATGTGGCCAAAAGAAACTAGGAAACCAAATATAACCCATGTGAGCTATGATCAAAACAAGATGAAGATCAAAGTGCATGCACACTCTAATCAGATTATTATGCAAGAAACCTCCCTGATGGAACTTTATCTCAGTTCATTTATTACAATAACCCAACAATTGTAAAAGGAGAGAATGCAAATATTGATAAATAGAAAATAAAAATATACCTTAGATCTATTTAGAGGAATTAACCAACTTCCAAACATAGCAAGAATGGTGAAAAAAGGATCACTGAGTCAAAAGATATGCCCTTTGAAGCAAAATTTGTACATCTGAGTTCAATAGGTAACAATCCCCACCAAATAGCAAAATTTCTAAAAAAAAAATACACCAACAGAAAATTGGGTTCGCTAGCTTTCCAGAGATATCTCATTTCAAAAAATTCACCTCCGGGATCAAAAGTTATGATAAAATGGAAAAATGGCTATCTGGAGGCAAATTAGGGACTGCACAGGCTAAATGGGAGCAAATTTTTGGCTGCTTTTTCTCTAGCCCCTGGTCTGCCATATGTCCAGGGGTTAAGAAAAAACAAAAAAATCTTGCCACCAAGCAGGTGGCAGGTGGGCTAAATAAAGGTGGCACTGCTAGTGACGCCACTGCTAGCATTAGAGCCTCCAATTGTGGATATGACCGAGGGTTTAAGGAGAAAAGCCGGTGGGTTAGTAGTGGCCGGTGATGGAAGACCAGTGGAGAAGGAAATAGGAGTTGTTGGTGCTCAGGATAGAAGATAGTGGGGAAAAGGTAGTTGGCCAACAGTCGAACAAAACAACTAATAGTGAGGGGGTCGATCGAATGGGACCCGTCAGACAAACTTGACTGGGGTAGGTACGACCCCTACAACAACAGTACAAAACAAATCCGCAGAACCCTTTGTTCTCCAAAAGAAATTTAATATCCCCCAAAAAATGTAATAACAATTTTTTTTTATAAAAATCCTGATGAATAAATAATACATGTTGATATTTTTAGAAATGTTTTTGCATGAATAATCATACCCTATACCTGGCGGGTTGTATGGCTTGTTGCATAAATTTTTCTTGCCTCACGAATAGTTGATGCCAAATGTAGGCAAGTTATATGTCGATTTTCATCTCTTAGATGCTTTGAATCTGATGGCTAGGTTTGATCTACCTCAAAATGCACCAAAAGTTTCACAACTCCCAGATCTGGTAAATCTTCAAACCCTCATAACTTTGGCATAAAATGTCAGATTTAGGCGAAACAAACGTCGATCTTAACTTTTTCGATATCCCTAAACCTGAATATGAGCTCAAATTTCCTCCAATGTGCCCTAAAAGTGACCATGCAAGAGCACCCAAATAGAGATACAATCTCAAGGTATGAAACTGTCAAGGAATCTCAAACTAACTCTGCAATGAAATTCTCCAAAATATTGAGAAGAGGATGCAAAATCAAGGCTCTGATACCATGTTAGAAACCAAGATTTGAAATGCAAACCAGAAAAAGCCTTCCACAAAAGAGAAAATCAAAAAAGGCAAAGCTTTGCAAAAAGATGAGAAAAATAATATTATTCAGGAATTCATAATTACATGAGATGATTTTCTTTATAAAAGAAAAGTATGCATAACCCTAATCTTATCTTGAGCAACAAGATAGATCAATAAGATAAGGATGAGAACAATTAACCTAAGAATTAAATATTACCTAAGTAAATCTATGCAAGTGTAATTAAATATTAATTACACTAACATTCACCACCTCTGTCTGACCTTAAGCATTTGATTTTCAGACCTTTCTCATTCTTTGCCATAGCTTTGAAACTTTTGAACTTTTCTAATGCTTCACACTTTTCTCTTAAGAAAGCTACCCATATCATCCTAGAATAATCATCAATAAGCAAGATAAAGTACCTTCCACCATGAAGACTTCTAACTCTAGAGAGACCACAAAGATCTGTATGCACCAGCTCCAACAAACCATTTGTATGATGTTGCTTTCTCTGAAAGGAAACTCTAGTCTATTTTCCCATTTGACATTCCTTGGAAATTGTGCTAGTAGGCTTCACTAACTTAGGTAGATCTCATACTACTTGAGTGGAACTTACTTTGTCAATGTTATCAAAATTCACATGACACAGCCTCATATGCCATAACCAAATTTCATCTACTTGAGCAATTAAACAACTTTCCCTAGCAGTATTCAGGTGAAAAATATTACCTTTTGTCTTTTTACCTAAAGCAATCACTTTTCCTAAACTTCCAAGTATCCTGCATCTTCCATCTTTGAACTAAAGATCATAACCCTTTTCCACCATCTATCCAACACTCAATAGGTTGTGCTTCAAACCTTCAACATAAAGGACATCATTAGTGTTGTGCTTACCACCAAGATAAATAGACCCTCTGTCTTGAATCACACCAACATTGTTATCTCCAAATCTTACAACCCCGTAGTCATAATTTTCTAGACTTACAAATTTTATTTTGTCACTAGTCATATGATGTGAGCATCCACTATCAATAACCCACTCATCCTTATCTTCAATTTGGGCTGCAAGAGATTTCTCAACTTTAGCAGATTTAGTAGCCATAGGACTATTTTGAATGGTAGCAATGAAAACCCATTCATCTTAATTTCCATTATCTTTATCAAAATCATCATTAGTCACTCCTTCTTCACCATAGTAACATTTCTTTTGGAATCTAGACTTGTTAGGCTAAGATCTAGGAACTATTTCAAAACATCTTGATGCAAAATGACCTATTATACTGTACAAAAATTATTTAATAGGAAACACTCCTTTATGTTTACCTTGTCCTCTACCTTATTTCTTCACAATCAGTGCTTCCAATTCTTCTATTTCTCTTTCTTCATCTTCAAGTTGTTTCATTTCTTCTTCATACTTGAATGACTTTCTAGAAGATTCCCCTAGATCATATCTTTTCTTGTTTCTTCTCTATATAGTAGCTTTAAATGTAATTTCAGTCTTGGGAATAGACTCACCAAATTCACTCAATTCAAAGGCAAAAATTTTACCAATCATTGTATCTCTTCTCATATTCGTCAATGATCTGGTTTCTTCAATAACATGAGCCTTTTCTTTGTAAGAGGGAGGCAATGATCTGAGCACTTTAGCTACAATTTCTTCCTCTTCCAGGGTACCACTGGCACATCTAATACCCATCACTAGTTCATTTACTCTTTGCATAAAAGAAGAAATATTTTCATCTTCACCCATCTTCAAATTTTCATACTTTCCTTTCGAATTATATAGCTTAGCCATCTTCACATGTACATCTTCTTCATACAAAGTTTCTAGCTTCATCCAAATCTCATGAGTTGTCTTCAAACCTATCACATTTATCATTTCTGAATTTGTTAGAGCACTTAGCAAAGCTTCCATAGCCCTGACATTATTTTTAACTTCTTTAATCTCATCAACAATGGAGGGACCAGTTTGAGGAATAACATATGTATTCTTAGTAATCTTCAAGTAGGGTTCACCAATACACCTCAAATGACACTCCATCCTAGCTTTCTATAGTGAGTAGTTTGTTTCATCAAATCTAGGACTATCCTTCTTGTATGATTCCATCTCAGATCACCTCCATATTTTAAACTTCTTTAGAGGAACTTGGCTCTGATACCAATTGTTGGAAAAACAAGGATATACAATTGAGAGGGGGGGTGAATCAGTTGTCATAGAATATTAAATTTTTCAATATTTACTTAACTTTAATCTCAGATTTGATGAATGAATAGTAAACCACAAGTAATCAAAACATTAGAAACATAGAGAACACCAATTTCTTTTATGTGGAAACCTTGTTAGGGGAAAAACTGTAGTGGATGTTAGTCCACAATATTATACCCTATTAAAAGTATAATGAAAATAGTAAAGGGAATGCATATGCATTCAGGCACACTGCCTAGAGCTCACTGCTCAAATACTATAGGGGCTCACTATCCAACAATACAAAATAGGATTAAATCTAGAGGGTATGAATTGAGAAAATAGCTTCTACACAAGCCTGATTATAGTTCTTGTTAAGCACAAAAAAACTCTTGCAATTGAATGAATAGATCAATTATCCACACTTGCACTATCTCTATCTTCTTTCACACCACACACTAACTTCGCTCAACTAATCATTCATATATATCTACATTATGGAATTACATCAACCACTTAGTTAGCCAAAAAAATAAAACATAATTACAATGTCAGCCCAAATTAACAATTAAATTTTCAATGCTAATTAAATACTGTCGGCCAATATAATGATGTGACCTAAAACAATATTCACGAGCATGCAAAACATTCAAATTTCAGTCTCCAAGTATTTTCAACATGTTATCAACAACATGTTAGCCAAAAACATGAAAACTTGAACATGCGCAAGAAAAATCCTTGACCATGAGAACATTGATCAACGTGGACAGACAACAATGATGGAGGAGAATGATCTATAAACATTCACAAACATCAGGAACTAATAGAGGGGCACCCACAACAATTGAGATTACCATAATTATGCAAAATTCAATCAAGAACACTAATAGAGACCACAAAAACACTGTCAAAACACAACACGACCAATTATTCATGCGGACCTATGAAACTTCCTATAGAAGAACTTGATACTCTTAACAATAGACCCTTTAGTCCACAATAGCAGATCTTTAGCATATAGAATAAAAAACCTTCATGACCTTCACTATTCCATTGGCAACCTACAACTCTTCTTTTAACAAATTTCTCAATATCCTCGACATATACAACCTTTAGAACAATAATGCTAATAGTGTTGACATTAATGACAACCACATATCAACAACATAGCCACAACATCCAACACTAGCTTCAACCCACACTCATAGGTCTTGTTGTAACTGCCTCATGTTCAGTGCTTTGTCACAAACTCAGGACATCTAGCTCTAATACCACTTGATACAATCAAGACTAGAGGGCCTTGTTAGGCTATCCAATCATGAAAAAAACACATACCACACACACAAAGATTGACAACACAAGTTGACATAGAAAAATGCAAGAAAACATAGCTTTCTTTTATTACTAGAATATTAATACAACATTACATGCCATTGAATGGGATTTTGTTAAATATTTTGCAAATGTGAAATAGATTCACCTTAGAATCTCACTAGTCTAATCTCTCCTCTCCTCTCATTCAGGCTACTCTGCCACCATTTTCTCTTTCTCTCTTGCTATCTCATTGTCACTATATAGCACTCCCTTCCTACATGTTAGTCTTATTTTTCTTCATTCTTGTGTCGTAGTATCACCATATAGTTGCCTCGCTATCAGTAGCTTCCAATCATTGAAAATGAACATGTATTCCACAACAAAAATGTGGAATACATCAAATATCACCTTGCCAAGTATTGTGACCACATTCGTCATCCAACACTGTCAACCGTTCATCTCAAGCTACCCCATATCTTTCATCTCATCATCCTATCGGAGGAACCTATGACCATCTTCTACCAATACACCTACTTCTCATTGAAGTTCACCTTACACTTTGTCCATTGCTTCATCGAAGCATCAGTGAGACATCCTAGAAGGTCTTGCCGATGAAAATAACTCCTATCGATTTTTTGGCTTGTCCACATCATCACTGATACTTTGATCACCCTATCACCAATCATCAATTTTGTTGATGGTGTTTTTTGCACAACAACAACTCAAAAAAATATGATATCCTATCTCTCTTGAATTCTAAATCTCTATCAGCAAGCCTCAAGAGATAACCCCAAGGTCTCTAATGTCAGGTCTTGACAATGCAAAAACAACTTAGTGATAAATGTGAAAATGCTAGTAATCACAAGGGGCCTTACAAACAAATGTTGGATTTTCAAACTTATCAGATTTTGCAATATGTTGATACTTAAAATCCTAAATAGAAGCCAAATAATAAAAGAAGTAGCAAAAGATAAGGGTTTCAGAGAGATTTCTAAGATTAAAATTTATTCCTAAGATTAACAATGCAAATGATGAGCTATTTGAAATGGGCCAATCCCTCAAAACTAATTCCTACTTAACCTAGATTTCACCTGCAATCTCACATAAATAGTGCAATCTTCTAATGGATTAAATATTTTTAGATCATGATACATTCATTCATACCAACCCTATTCTACAATTGAAATGAATGAATACTCACAATTGAACTTAAGCACCTAAATATAAGGTCTAGGCTAACTTTACACAACAAATCACAATCAACCAATTGCTAAAAGTATGGACCAGGGATTGCTACAAAAACTTCAAGCGTGAACTATAAACACCATTGAATCACATCTAACTCTAAATTTAACATATATCCATTGTTTTCCAAGTAATCTCAAAAGATAGAATAACAAGAACCATGCAAGATAAATCAACACAAGAAAGATCACCAAAGCACAATGTATTTACTTATATTGAATCACCCAAATATTGCAACACTTCTAGTATTCTATATTACAACACTTGCTTCAGAATAAACTAACTCCTAGCTCTAGCTCTTGGTCTATCACTTAAATTTCTCTAAAATATAACTTACTATCCCCCACAAAAGAGGAAAGATTCCTTTTTTATAGAAATTTCATGCTATGTCAGCCCAAATAGGGTTACAAAGATGGACGACCATAAATAGGTCAGCATAGAAATTTCCTAGAATAAAATAATATTTCTTGCATTTAATGCTTGAAGCTCCTTTCCAAGTGAGTCTAGATTCTCCAATGTGGATCACTCCAATGCATGTAGAGGTTGGAAGAAGAAGCATGTAGAAATCCTGGATAAATGGGAAGCAAAAATCTTGATGCAATCATTCATTAACTAGCCCCTTGTATTTATCCTAACCCAATTTATCTTGCACCTGAAGAAAAATATTCTCTAAGCCAGCTAGTGGTGGAGTGATCAATACCTTATATCTAATTTGAATTGATCTAATCTCCTCCCTTGATTCCTTGATGGCCTTGTCCCACTCTACCTTGAGATCTTGAAACTTCTCCACAATAGGAATATAAGTAGCTACATCATCCAAATGGTAGGTGATGATTGGACCATCATCAATTGGAGCACAAACTTCATGCCACCATTTTCTTAATTGTTCCAGGTTTATGTGTTTTGATGCAAATTTCTTCCTCCCAGTCATTACCTCAAAGAATAATATGCATTTATTATAAATGCCATTCAATGTACTTCATACCTATTGACCCTATTTATGGATTTTCTTCAGAACTCCTTATTTGATCTATAGGGCCTCATACCATTCCTTAGACACTAAAACCATTGAGGAAGGAAATATTACATCACTTATTAATCTTTCCTTAGTATAATTCATAATTATCTTTTTTTTCTATAGGAGAAGATCTACATCCTCTTTATCTTGTGCCAATAAAGTCTACAACCACTCAAATGATCTATGTGCATCTCCATAAGTTGATAGAATTTCCATAATCATGTTGTCTCCTCTAAGCCTTAGTCCTTGTAGACTTTCGTGTGTAACCTATGTAGAGGTTTTCATCCTTTCAAGCTCACTGACTGCCTCTTTAGGAAACAATTCTTCAAGGGCTATTCCCTCACTTCCCATTGTTTGTAGAGGCTTCATCAGGTGTTGTACATACTTGTACACATCATTCAACTATTTTGCAACTTCTCCTTTTCCTCTATCTCTCTATCCAATCTCCTTAGAATGGCCTGAGAGGATTCTTGAAAATATTCCTTCTCTTGATCTTTGTTGAAAGGCCCCAAGTCAATAGTTTGCACTTTGTAATTAGAATCTCTAACTTCATCCTCAAATTTAGTAGCTGGAGGAGCAACAATATGAATCAACCTATTATTGGACTCATCTATGGTGATTCTAGAAATAATTTTGGCCTTTTTTTTTTTTCTTTTCCAATATTATCCAGTAAATCATCCCAATTTGGAGGAGTATCATCTATAACTATTAGCTTTCTTCTCAATTCCTCATTGAGCCAACTAGGAGTAGAAGTATCTGAATGCTTGTTTATCCTTTTTAGGTTGATCAGTGGAGGAATCAATATTTGAACCATGCACAACAATAGCTTCTTCATCTTTATCTTCCATTTCTTTTTCTTTCTCCCTAACCTCCTCTGGATTCACATTCTTTACCTTATCATGTGTCTTTGTCACCTCATGAGTTG
>VDFB02252616.1:62160282-62199748 GCA_007258455.2 Sequoia sempervirens
ATAGAGGAAGTGATGCCAAAATCTAGGCCTTCCTTTGGTCCTATCCTTGTCCACAAACCCTTTTGGGTCACAATTCCTCACAACATTTACTTTCATTTTGAGGTTGTTTAACATTATACCAAATTTATCATATCCCTCCTTATCAGTAACAATAAAATAAGAAAAAGAAAACTATGGGGGCATGAGAGATCCCTTCCTAACATATCTTAAATTCTCTTTGTCCATGGCATATAACTTCCACATTATCTCCATGAATGCTAGTGGATCAAAAATATAAATAGGTAAATAGTGAGGTGGCACCTTAGCTCCATAGACTATGATTGCAGTATAGTGTGAATGCAAGTAACAACCATCCCAATTGTGGTCATGCTTGGTACCATCTTTAAATTATAGGGGTCTTAGGATTTCCTTAATGCTTCTTGAAACCCTATATATAGGTTTCAAATCTAAATTCTCCATTACACCAAATTTGAAGCCATTATAGAATGCAACATAGTTCAACTATGGGCAGTTTTGATCCTAGATGTGTGTCCACATTTGAATAGTTATATCATTATCCTACTCATCCTTTTCTCCAAACTTCATGAAATTTCTCCAGGCCTTCTGACCGATTCATAAAATCGTATGCATCAACAAAGAATAGTGCCCAAAACTTAGGGGAGGTCTTCCATTCGTCAATCCTACCAGTTCCTTATGGATTTACTTTGCAAGATAAGCCACATAATTAAACCCCCTATTTGAGTTTTTGTTCTATATATCTATGACCATCACCATCAAAGGAATAATCATCTTCACATCAAATTTCCTCCCAAGAACTTGACATAAATTGTAATAGGTATTCTTGAAGTACTCTTCAAAATCATCACAATCAAAAGGCTCAACATCCTTGGCCCCAAACTAGACATATATATTTTTTGGTCTCTTCTCCTGTGCCTTGGTAACACATTTCTTCTATATCAATATTTATCCTTCTCATATTCCTAATATAATTTAGAAAAATTTATTGAGACAGTTGCATCAAGATTCAACTTGAATATCGCCACTATCTGACTCCTTGAAGTATCTGTAGACACCTAAAAATGACCTAGGCCTGCAAGCTTCATTTTTACCACTTTCATCCTAGCATAATTATGACATTTAATTATGTCCTTGGTCCACATTCGACTATTAATTAAAGAATTCATAATTATTTAATTAATTCATGTCCTTTTATTCTTCATGATTATTAAATAAATAAATTTTATTTATTTATTAAATACGTCATTAATTTTCTAAGTCTTCCCTTAATTAAATAAATTTCTTAATTTATTTAATTACCCTTCGTCATATATTTCTTCCTGATTATTAAATAAATAAATTTTATTTATTTATTTAATGTCACTAACTGTCATAATTAAATGAATTGATTAATTTATTTAATTAATTAATCTTATATCTAAATTAAATAATTATTTTAATTATTTAATTGTCAAAATTAATATTCCTCTCATTTTAAATAAATGAAATTATTTAAAATGTCATCACTTTCTTAACTGTCAGTTCATTTTGGTAAATAATCTTAAAAGATTATTTATTGTCTCACAAAATCATTATTTTGAATTAATTTAATTCAAAATAGTAACTAATCTTCCAAAAATCAAGTAATCGGGCAGATTCTTGATTTTCCAAATCTGATCTTCAAACAACTCTTATCTTCTTGATTTTTGAATCTCACAAATCAGGCAGTCTTTATCTTCTTGATTTTCGAAAATCTTTATTTTCTAAATTGATTATCTCATTTATTCTCCACCATTGATTTGATTTTCTCAAATGACATCTCGACCACTCACTGAAGGATTTTTCCCTAACCCTAATTAGGGATTGTCAAATTAAATCTTGTCCACTGATTTTAGGTCTTTGTCAAAAATCAATCTCGTCTGTCCATTCAAAATGGAATTTTCTATAAAATGCTATTTTTCTCTCATTTCTAGATTACACGCACATAGATTACAATATTCTAGCATATTAATACTTAGATTAATTTGGCATTTTAGAGTTATTTTTGTCATAGACATAGACTTTAGACATTTTATGCAAATCCTTCAAGGCTTGTTGTAGGACTTAGACATTTGCAGATTGCTCACACAACGAATCTGAGGGCAAAGCATCATCCAACAAGTAAGAAGGTGTTACAAAAGTAAATCATGGAGGTCTCGGCGATCAGGTATAATCATTTTTTCATTTGCTTCCATTATGTTTTGTAATTACTTTGGGTTTATTGTCATTTATGATTTATATGCTTTATTAATCTAACCTTAGAAATTACCCTCAGTTACAGTATCTAATAGTGGGGTTCCATTTATGCTCTTAATTATCTTGTCATTTTGATTGTAGCACTTAGAAATCTCCAACATCAGATCAATCTCCTTAAATATATTGGGAACTACCAGCTTCCCAAGATCACAGTTCCACAAGTGACATGTTGGTTACTTTGCCTCTCTTTGGTTGAAGGCATACAAGAATAGCTCCCATCCACTCTATGGTAACACAACTCCAATTACCTTTGATAGATCTTACAATCAATTAGTCAAAACACCTTCTCCTATGGCTCTCTTTTCAACTAGATTTTCACTCGGGAGAGCTTCTTGTGGGTCACCCTCCATGAAACAAGTGAAATCCCTTTTTACTCCCTTCTTTTTCTTTGAAGCCTTTGAAACTTTTATCTTTTTTATTTCATCCTCGAACTTTACTTTTCTAGGTTTATCCTTTGTATTATATGGTTCAATTACTTGAATCATCTTGAATTAATTAGCAAAGAGCTATGGTTTGATCAATGTGATGCTAGGAACTAGGGTTTTTCCTTATAGGGTTCAACTAAGATTTCTACAACTAACCCTACTAGTTTCTCTTTAGAGTAGATTAGGGCCAACAATTCACCTTTTACAACTTGTAACATCAATTATAGAAACCCTAAATTACAATTCACTTTCGCTAAATCGGTTAATTCTACGCCAATCCTATCCTTACTAGGAAATTTACACAGAAAGATATAGATTTTCACTTACCCATGAACCCTAGCACTTGCTCTCTAAATTTTTCTTTCCTGAAGTCCTCTTCATGTTCTTCAAATTATTGCAAAGATGATGCAAAAAGAATAATTTATCTCTTTATATGGTCTTCAAATATAGGTAGATACACCATTAATGGTGAGGGATGGCTCACACAAGTGAAAAAGAGTGCTCTGACACTTATTCATTCATGTTTGAATTTTCACCATTAATCAATTTGTTTTAAAATATGATCAAAGTTTGTCCATTCTCATTGCACATCTTCCATTTTCTTTTGGGTTCCTTGTGAATTTGTGATGTGAGCATTTGACGCGATTTCCCATGGTGATGCCATGTAACTATTTTAAAACTAGTTCCCAACTTTGTTTGTGAAGCCATCACATATCGCTAATCAGTTCTGGCTTTAAAGGTTGAAAACCATGATGTCAAGAGTTCCAACAATAGATGGAATATTCTTGAGAATATCCCCCATTCGCCCATTACTCATTGCTGAAATTCTATTCATGTTTGGAAGTATAACAATGATGTATTAAGACCACGCAATGAAAAAAAGGTCTAAACCTTTCATCACTCATCACTATTTCCTTTCCCTCTAAAAGAATACAAACCACAATAAACATAATGTATGTGATGCATTTACTGTTGGATTCAAGCAACACTAAGAGGGGGGGTGAATTAGTGTTGTGCAAATTCTAACTTTTTTAATTTGATTCTTAAAGTGTTGATAACATTGAATCAAAATATTGATGCATGCACATAAGAAAAATGACCACAACACCATAACACAAATATTTTTATGTGGAAACCCTATTAGGGGAAAAACCATGATGGAGTTCAATCCACAATATTGTTCTAAGTATACTCAAAAGAAAGGATTACAAATGGGAATGCACTTGCATTCAAGCACATTGCCTAGAGCTCACTACTCAAAAATAGAAAGACTCACTACCTTACAAAATTTTGGAATACTTCAAAGTATTTGAACTAATAGAGTAGCATCTACAAATACCTGATTACAGTTCTAGTTATGCTCAACAATCGAATTCAGGACCTTCTGACTGATTCTTCTTGTCTACTTTGTTCTACTTCAATTCGCACCAAAAATCCTTAATGCACAAGTGAAACTATGCATAGTCACTCTACTAACCTTCTGACATTCACAAAATATATCAAATCACATTAAACACACACCAAAATGATATAATTGACCACTTATATATATTTTCCATCAAGAATTCAATCACTTCAAGTTAGCCTCAACAAAATAAGAAATATTCGAAAACTATCAGCATAAATCATTCATAATATTCAATGCACATCCATAAGAGTCAGCTAGAACATAGTGAGGACCCAAATCAAAATGATCAAACACAAAAATACTTAAACAATAATCCCTCAAATATCCACGATACACCATATTCACCAAGTCAGATTCCACACACTGATAAATAAAAAAATATTTCATGGGACCTTCTAACTTCCACCAAAATTGATATGAGGCACCAAGATTTAAAGATAACACATATTATCCATTGAACTATACTTCTTTAGATCCACAACATAAAATAATAATAGAAAATTTGCATATGAATTGAAGAACATGAAGTTACTAGATGCTCTATTCTAACTAAACAAATAACTACTAATCTTCAATTTTTTTATTGGTATGAGAAAATTGCAATGTGCGGATCAACTAGCTGACAAGGGTTCCCATCAATGACAACACCAAAAAAAATTTGTGGTGTCTCTTGCCAACAATCTCCCCCTTTGGAATTGATGGCAACACTTAGTGAAAAATGGCCAAGTGTCGAATCAATACCAACAAAAATACACTACCAACACAAACTCCAAAAAGATCTTTATCCACAACTCAAAACTACAACTCCGCCTTAGATGAATATTCATTTTTCATTGATCTATTCTCCCCCTTTGACATCAATGGAAAAGATGTGGAATCCGTATTCAAAACTACAAAAACTTCAAAACTACATATGTATAGACTTTGCTTCAAATAGCTTACACAAACTTGAAAATATCTGCAAAATTTGTCTTTAATAGGTTCAAGCTTGTGTTCTTACACTTCTTGAGACTTTCCAAAATAGTTATGTGACCGCAAAGTAAATAATATTTCACTTTTTCAGATTCAAGATTCACCAGATCACTAACCACCATAGCATCTTGTCCTTCTTTCAAAGCATTCAACATGGTCTCCATCTTTGGACCGATTAGCCCTCTAAGTTCACCAACTTTTTCCACAACTCTATCATTATCATGCTTCAGACTATTTATTTTTCAAGTAAGGATATAACTTGACCTTCTTGCTCTCCAATAGAAATGGTTAAAGGATCAAAAGCATTAGAAATATCAGCTAACTCCTTTTCACAATCCTTAATCTTCTTCTCATTTTCCTCAGTAAGTTTGGACATAGACAAACATGACTTATGAATCCTTCCACCTTCTAATAATGCACTTTGTACATTTTTCACACAGGTAGCTAACAAAGATTTATGATTAGCTATCAATCCTTTTAATCTACTAAACTTTTCGGCATCAAACTCCTACACTTTGACTAGAGCTGACTTCTCAAGTGACTCAAAATGAGTACTTACCAAATTTATAAGTTTCTTCAGCTCATTGGAGGAAGAACTAGATGGATCTTTAACATGTGTAGGCATGATCTTCTCTAGAATACTTGATGCAAGATTCAATAACTCACTATCCTCAATGTGAGACTTCAAAATTTCTTCCCTAGCCTTAGCTTGTGCAAATGATGTGACTTTCATTTTATGAATTGGGGACAAGGTAGAAAAATGAATAGGATCATCTCCCAACTCAAAATAAAATTCATCCTTTTCGTCTTCTAGAAACTTCATCACTTCCTTTGTAGCATCTCTTGCTTCTACTGGAACTCTTTTAACTTAAACCTTCTTTCCTCAAGCACTATTTCCTCAACCAAAAAAAAATTCTTGTCATTTGGAGCTTAAAATTCTTCAACATATACAATTTTAGGAGCTTTGGTCTCCATAGGTTCTTTTGAAGTATGTACATCAGGAGGAATATAAGTATCCTCCACATAAAACTTCCACATGCTCTTCTTTAGAAACAACATCACTTCTATTCTTTAATAAAACTTTCTTCAAAATACTTTATGTTTCTTTTTCTACTTCTTCAGTCTTACACAACTTAAGCTTGGTTATTCTTGTTTTTCTTTTGAAATCTCTTTTTGCTTCTTTTAGGACTGAATTCATCTCCTATATAGACATTATTGGACATAGATTTGCAAGAACCCATTCTCTCAGTTGCCCTTATTTAGTTCTAGAACTAACTCTTCTCATCTCCAAAATATCATACAATTCCTCGAGAAACTATGTCATTATCTCAACAAGTGTCATATTGAAATTGTTAGAATATTGTATTGTAGCTTCCTCAAGGACTCTTTGACCAACAATATCAAAGGTACCATACACTTCACATAGAGGGTTAAGATTTCCATCCTTAATTATACCTCTTTCAACTTCCTCTACTAACATACCAGGTTTGTTAGGCTTCATCTTCTTCTTTGCTTTCTTCTCTTCACTAGAGGGCTTGACTATAGTTGCAGAAGGTGTGATCGTATGATTTATTTCTCTAACTTCTTCATCAGATTCTATCTCTTCATCTTCTGAAATAGCTTTATACGCTCTTGTGCTCTTATCCTTCTTCCTTTTTCTAGATATCTTAACTTGAGCTTTTGTAGTGGCTGACTTCTTTGCATGACCAGATAGGGGTGATGAGCTCCTTGTTGATCTAGTTCAAGCAGAGGATGTTGCTAGACTAGCAGATTTAGTTTTAGCAGGATTTTTTCCTTTTCACTTTCAGCTTGTTCTCTTTTCCTTCTTGCTTCTCTTATAGCTTCTGTAGGTATGCCTATGCTCTATGTAAAGACTTCCACTTCTTTCCTCACTCTCTGAACTATCATAGGTTTCTTCAATTACTCATGGACATGCATATCCTTCTTTGCATATGTTCCAAACCTTTCTGTAGATGAATCCATAGGCTTACTTAATAGATTTTGTACATATAGCTCCAAGATTCTCTCCTCAACTTCATAAGCCATAGGAATAATCCAAACAGTTATGGGTTCTTCCGCTTCCATCAAGCACTAATCAATATCCACCATAAAACAAATTGTATCCTTATACTTCTCCACAATAGAAGTGGGAATTGTTTCCCTTTCTTGCATTACATTATAAAAGTTTTTGAGATATCCCTAGATTGTAGTTTTCCTGGCTTGCAAATCACCAAGGCCGAATAACATGTCTCTAATTTGAACAATAGGCTTATCTCTTTTCCAATGCACCTTCCCTACTCACTTGAATTCACGCCAAATTTTGCCAAAGCTTACTTCTGAGCTCTTCAAACTTCTTCTCAAAATTTAAAGTGACAAAATGAAAGATAGAAATAACCTTTTATCATTCACACACCTAACCTTTTGAAGCAATAAATGCTTTTTCCCTAACTCATCTAGATACCCTATTACCATATACTGTAAAAGATAACTCTTCTATGAACCTTCAATTCTACATAAATACTTTCCTTAGTTGTTGAACAAAATTTGTAGATCATCAATGCAATCACTGAACTCATCCACATCCCAGTGTTGATCAATTGTAGGGGGTTTGAAATATTTTCTTGATAATTCCCCCTAGGCTAGAGGCCTCAACCTAATTCCTAGAGGAATTACCAGAAGTTGATTCTGGTGTTGGCTCATTTCCTGCAATAGAGGGACTCTTCTTTACCCATGTCTTCTTCATTTTCATCCTAATCTGATATGTGGTGACTTTCTATTTTCCTTTTTCATCATTTTTCATGTTTCTTCTCTGACTTACCAGACCTCTTTTGTAGAATCTAGCAATATGACTAGTTTTGTTGCAATTGTAGCACACTGTATTTCTTTGTCCTAACCAGTATTTCCACTTTCTTTCTCTTGATTTTCACTGGTAAGGAATATGGCCAAATCTATTGCATGTATAACATCTAACATCTCTATAAAAGTTGTTCACCAAATTTTTGCATTCATTTGAATTATGACCATACTTGTTACAATTAAAGCATTGATAGGAGAATGAAGGACCAATTGAATTCATTCTACTTTTGCATTGAGCTTCCATATGACCAAATTTATTACAAACATAATAGATACCATTAAATTTTTGAGCATTAGGTTGTATTACCAGATACCTTCCAGTGTTGTTCATATGATTTCCTTATCTAATCCTCCTTTGTCTAGATTTGGAACTTTCTCCTTCTTTATATCCAAGACCTCGCTTGTCACCATCAATCCTCTAACTTTTAATTAGTTCATCAAGCTTGGATGAGCTAATCTTGAACTTTTCCTTGAATTCATTTGTTGTAGCAAGTTCATCTCTAAGATCAACAATGTGCTTTTCAAGCTCTTCCTCATTGTGTTTGGTTTTTTCTAACTCTAGTTCCAACTAAATGAATCCATCAGTAATTAGACTGCATTCTTCAAATTTCTCTTTCAGGGATTGGACAAGCTTTTCTTCATTCTTTTTTCTATCTTCAATTTCCTTAGTCATCTTCATCATGATAGATTACATCTCATGCTTCTGAACTGTATTATTCCTAGCAAGCTTTTCACATTCTTCTATATTTTCCTTCAAGGTTTGACTGAATTATTCATCTACAATGTGTTTACTATCTTCCTGGTTGATCTCATCACAAAATTCCCTTCTCTTCTCCTTGGACTTGTTTATTTTTTCTTTCAATGACTCAATAAATCTCTTAGCATTCATGATATTTTCTTGTAATTCCTAGACTTTATATTTTTCCTAATCAAGATCATCTAGAGCCACCATAAGTTTTTGTTGAAGACTTCTTGAATCCATTGAAACACTTTCCAAGATCTTCCCCAAGATTTTAAACTTCTTCCAAGGAACTAAGCTTTGATACCAATTGTTTGAGTCAAGCAACACTGAGAGGGGGGTGAATCAATGTTGTGCAAATTTTAACTTTATTGATCTGATTCTTAAAGTGTTGATAACATTCAATCAAAATAAAGATGCATGCACATAAGAAAAATAGCCACAACACCATAACACAAAGATTTTTTATGTGGAAACTTTGTTAGGGGAAAAACCATGGTGGAGGTCAATCCACAATATTTTTCTAAGTATACTCAAAAGAAAGGATTACAAATGGGAATGCACTTGCATTCAGGCACACTGCCTAGAGCTCACTACTCAAAAACAAAAAGGCTCACTTCCTTACAAAAGTTTGGAATATTTTCAAGGATTTGAATTGATAGAGTAGCATCTACGAATGCCTAGTTACAGTTTTGGTTAGTCTCAACAATCAAATTCAAGACCTTTTGACTAATTCTACTCTTCTGCTCTATTTTGCTTCAATTTGCACCAAAAATCCTTAATGTACAAGTGAAACTACACATAATCACTCTACTGACCTTCTAACATTCATAACATATATCAACTCACATCAAACACACACCAAAATGATATAATTGACCACTTATATATATCCATCATCAAGAATTCAATCACTTCAAGTTGGACTCAACAAAATAAGAAATATTCACAAACTGTTGGTATAAATAATTCATAATATTCAATGCACATCCATAAGAGTTGGCCACAACATAGTGAGGACCCAAATCAAAATGATCAAACACAAAAATACTTAAACAATAAGCCCTCAAATATCCATGAAACACCATATTCACCAAGTCGGCTTCCACACACTGATAAATGAGAAATTAGTTCACCAGACCTTCTAAATTCCACCAAAATTGATATAAGGTACCATGATTTATAGATAACACATATTATCCATCAAACAATACTCCTTGAGATCCACAACATAAAATAATAATATAAAATATGCATATGAATTGAAGAACATGAAGTTACTGGATGCTCTATTCTAACTAAATAGATAACTACTAATCTTCAATCTATCTGTCGGTATGAGAAAATTGCAATGCACAGATTGATGAGCTGGCAAGGGTTTCCATCAATGAAAACACCAAAAAACATTTGCAGTGTCTCTTGCTAACATTTACAAGATGACATCTATTAATCAAAATATCCTTTCAACATATTTGACACAGTTGATATCGGAGGGCCTTGTCAAGCTATCCAATCATGCAACAAACAAACAACACACACACACAAATTGACGCAACATAGGTTGACACAATAAAATGCAAGAAAACATAGCTTTCTTTTATTAATGAAATGTTAATACATTACATACCATCAAATGGGATTTCATTACATCATCTGCAAATCTAAAATGGATTTTCCTTTGACTCTCACTAGTCTAACCTCTCCTCTCCTCTCATTCAGGCTACTTTTCCACCCTCTGCTCTCTCTCTCTCTCGCTATCTCACTATCACTATAAAACATTCCCTTCTTGCATATTGGCCTCATCATTCTTCATTTTTGTGTCGTAGTATCACCATGTAGTTACCTTGCTCTTAGTAGCTTCCAATCATTGACCAATGAATGTGTATTCCGTAACGACAATGTGGAATACATCAAATATTTCCTCACCAATTGTTGTGATTGCATTCCTCATGCACCGTTGTCAACCATTCATCTCAAGCTATACCCATATCTTTCATCTCATCGTCCTATCAGAGGAACCTACAATCATCTTTTGCCAATACACCTACTTCTTATTGATGCTCACCTTACATTCTATCCATCGTTCCATTGAAGCATTAGTGAGACATCCTAGAAGGTCTCGCCGATGAAAATCACTCCACCAATCTTTTAGCTTGTCCACATCATCACTCATACTTCGATCACCCTATTTCCAATCATCAGTTGTTATAAACTTCATTGAATTCCACCCTATCATTCAGCTCACAATTGATCGTACCATGGTCATCTTCCTTGTTGTCATTGTATCACTAAATCACCAAAAACATGAACTCCAAAACCTCTTTGTCAATGGTTGCAAGGTTTTGAAAACCCATGACATGCCAACAACAAGGGAAACATAAGTCGAAAGTTAGGAAATATTGAAACCTTGTGACAACAAAGGGATCACTAAATTAGAATGGTTTGGAACTTTAGAACTCCACAACATGAGTTAGAAAAACTTAGATCTCCATGACTCTTCATAACCTTATTAAGTTGAATGACTTAGATTGATGCAAGATTTCTCTCAAACCCTGGATGCTTCTGCATTAGACTTCCTAGGTGATTAAGAATCATGTGCTCCCACACACGACATATATTATGCCATCCTTTAGTTTTGATTTCTTTTTCCTCACTTTCTAGTTGTCTAGTCTCCTTGATTGTTGTCTTTGAAGTTTCGCTGTCTGCACTTGTTGGATTTTTTCTTTCTATATATACTTCTCCTTCATATTTATTTGTAAAA
The DNA here is from genome assembly GCA_007258455.2 of Sequoia sempervirens. Taxonomy (NCBI): domain Eukaryota; kingdom Viridiplantae; phylum Streptophyta; class Pinopsida; order Cupressales; family Cupressaceae; genus Sequoia; species Sequoia sempervirens. Next base: position 62,171,736 of record VDFB02252616.1, read on the forward strand.
TTTAGATCCCCACCATTCTTCCTCATGGTCTTCTGCCTTTGAGGGAATTAACCCACCACAATCTTTCCTCCTCCTCCAAGAAAATTCATCCTCTTTAAGTTCTTTTCTTGCCATACCAACAAAATGGCTATTCTTAGGCTATACCTCAACCCTAAACATCTCCATTCTTTCTACCTCCACAAAATAAAATAAATAAAAATTAACACATTCTTCATAATTACAACAATCAAAATTTACCTCTACTACCACTGGTCTTTGTTTTGCATGACTTAAAACTTCATTTTTCTCATAATCTGCTACAACTTTTAGTTTGTTCTCTTCTTTCATGCTTCCAACAAGACAAGTTTCAACAACTTGCAACCTCTTTTCCTTTATGCCTTCAAAAATACATAACTCCACCAAAAGCTTCACTTTTGATTTTCCTCTCTTATCCTCTTATATGAGGATTTCTTATTTGATGCCACAAACTTGACATCCTATCACAAACTCTCTATTTCCTGCAAACACAACACTACAAAAAGGGCTATGAAAAGCATGAGCGTCTAAAGAATATTCATAACCATATTCTCCTAGTGCAAAAAATCCCTTCTTGATCAACTTTTCATATTCACCTATCAAAAATTCATTGATTCTCCTTATTTCCTCTATTAGCAAAGCGACATTCTATTCTTCACCAATTTCTTCATCAAATAAGAGACCTTCAAATATCTTCATATATGGAACAATATTTTCTTTACACACTTCTACATCTAATCTTCTCTTGACCTCCTCTTCAATTCTTTCATCATCTTTAGGTACTTCACAATGTACCCTATCTTCTCCACATCACATGCTTCCTTCTTGGCATACCAAAACCATTTGTCTCCAATGTTTCTCATCTTCTCTCATCTTTTGCAAGGTCTTATTATCAACCTTCTTCATACCTACATTTACAACTTCAAATGAATCATTAATAGATAAATCAATATACCAAGTTGTCTCCATGGGTGCCTCCTTTATGGACACTTTCTCATCCTCTTTAATAACATGTTCCTTCATTCCCAAGCTTTCCTCAAGGGAATCTAATTTCACTTCAATATTTTTCAGCTCTATAATCAACTTCTTTTCTCTCATATTTTCCCAATACTCTTCCCAAAATGAGATTATCACTAGTCTCTTCATGACCCATCTTGTCCTCTTATTCAAATACATCTTCAAGAACTCGCAAGTCCTGCTTGCAATGATCTCTCCCTCCCTAAATTAGGGTATCAACCCTCTACAGTCATAGGTCCTTCTTGCAACAAATTTCCTTAGGATTCAAGCCCTATGTAGTTGCAAGTCTCTTCTCACCTACAAAAATCTCTTCTAGAACTCAAATCCTCTGTAGTTATAGGTACTGCACTCACACAACTATCCTCTACCAAAAAATGATTTTGGAAGATTCTTCCTCTACCCACCTTATCTTAGTGGAGGAACTTTACACCTACCTAGCTTTACCTCTGCTAGAGGATAGCAGTTATAGACCTTATTTCATGACTGTAACAAGGAAAAACAACTGAGAGGAGGGGTGAATCAGTTGTCACAAAATATTAAAATTTTCAATCTTTACTCAACTTTAATCTCAAATCTGATGAATGAACAGTAAACTACAAGCAATCAACACATCAAAAACACAAAGAACACCAATTTTTTTTGTGGAAACCTTGTTAGGGGAAAAACCATAGTGGATGTTTGTCCACAATATTATACCCTATTAAAAGTATAATGAAAATAGTAAGGGGAATGCACATGCATCCAGAAACACTGCCTAGAGCTCACTGCTCAAATACAATAGCGGATCACTTCCCAAAAATACAAAATAGGATTAAATCCAGAGGGTATGAACTAAGAAAATAGCTTCTACACAAGCCTAATTATAGTTCTAGTTAAGCATAAAAAAACTCCTTCACCCTTCACTCTCACTCTGCTCCACAATTGAATGAATAGATCAATTATCGTACACTTGCACTATCTCTGGATTCTCTCACACCACACACACTAACTTCACTCAACCAATCAATCATATATATCCACATTATCAAATTACATCAACCACTTAGTCAGCTAGAAAAATAAAACATAATTACAATGTCAGCCCAAATTAATAATTAAATTTTCAATGCGAATTAAACACCATTGGCAAATACAATGATGTGAACCAAAAAAATATCCATGAGTTTACAAAACATTCAAATTTCAATCTCCAAGGATCTGCAACACATTACCACCAACATGTTAGCTAGGAACATGAAAACCCAAGCATGCACAAGAAAAATCTTTGACCATGAGCACACCAATCAATGTGGATGTACAACAATGATGGATAATGATGTAGAAACATCCAAAAACATCAAAAACTAATAGAGAGGCATCCAAAACAACTAAGTTTAGCATAATTACACAAACTTCAATTAGGAACACTGATAGAGACCACAAAAACACTGTCAAAACATAACACAACCAATTATTCATGTGAACCTCTAAAACTTTCAGTAGATGAACTAGATACTCTTAACAATAAACCCTTTATTCCACAAGATCTGATCTTCAACATATAGAACAAAAAACCTTCATGACCTTCATTGTTCCATTGGCAACCTGTAACTCTTCTTTTAACAATTTTCTCAATATCCTCGACATATACAACCTTTAGAACAATAATGCTAATAGTGTTGACATCCATGACAACCACATATCAGCAACATAGCCACAACATCCAACAATATCCCCCTTTGGAATTGATGGAAACACATGATGTGAAAAAAAACATCAACACAACTCTCAATCAAAACTTACTCCCCCTTAGATTTTGACTCTTCTTCCTTAACCTCTTCTACGTGGTCTTCTCCCTAGATAGGCAATAATTTTTCACATAACTCTTCTCCCCCTTTTACATGAATGGAAAATATGAGCATTATCTTCCCATATACAAGCTATGAACCACATATATGCACATCTAACTACTCCCCCTAAGTAGCACCCACATAAACATCAATCCAGATCAAGAAATATAGCTTTGAAGCATATAGATTGATGCAAGTAAATGCATCTCTTAGTTCTTATTAGGAGGGGTAATCACCCCTAGCATTTCTCTGAGATATTCAAAAGTATCCTTTGCTAATGGCTTAATGAAAATTTTTGCAACCTATTCTTTGACTTCTTTCTCATTTACTTTCTCCCTCAAGAAGTGAAACTTTATAGATATACGCTTAGTCTTAGAGTGTAGCATCGATTTTTTCAAAAAATTTATTGCACTTGAATTGTCATATTATATGGAAGTAGGCTCTTCATATACCACCCTGATATCTTTCAGCATTTGTTTCATCCACATAACTTGAGTATAGTTGTTTGAAGCAACAATATACTCTACTTCAGTAGTAGATAGAGAAATGGAATTCTAATTTTTTTTAACCATGACACCAACTTCTTTCCTAGGAAGAAGACACCAGCACTATTACTTTTCCTATCATCTACATCTCCTTCCCAATCCGTATCAGTATATGCACTCAAAGTAAGATCATCATCCTTAAGATACCAAAGCCCAAAATCAATTGTTCCTTTTAGATATGTGAAGATTCTCTTAACAACAATCACATGTGATTCTTTTGGATCAACGTAAAATCTAGCAACCATACATACAACATTCATAATATTTGGTCTAGTCTAAGTTAAATAGAGAAATATTCCAATCATTGATCTATATCTTGTTTGATTTTCCTTAGGAGAATCATCATTTTGTGTTAACTTGCATCTAGTTACCATGGGAGTACCAATAGATTTTGAATCTTCCATGCCAAACTTCTTTAGCACCTCTCTCACATATTTGAACTGAGATATGAAGACCCACTTGTATAACTAAGTAACTTGCAATCCTAGAAAGAAATTCATTTCTCCAATCATACTCATCTCAAATTCACTCTTCATTTCATCAACAAACTTCATACACAAATTATCATCTCCTCCAAAAATAATATCAATAAAGACCTCAATAATTAACTCTTTTTCATGATCCAACTTGAAATACAAGTTACTATCAACATTACCTTTATTGAATCCAAACTTTAGTAAGTATTTGTCTAGTTTAGCATACCAGGCTATGGGGGATTACTTAAGTCCATATAGAGCTTTCTTCAATCGTCAAACCATGTCTTCCTTATCAGTTTGTTGAAATTCATTCGGTTGTTCAACATATAGCTCTTCTTCTAATTCACCATTTAGAAAAGCTGACTTCACATCCATTTGATAGACTTTATAGTTCTTAAATGCAACATAAGAAAGAAATAATCTAACTTCAATTCTAGCCACAGGGGAAAAGGTTTCTTCAAAATCAATACCTTCCATTTGTGAATACCCTTTACATACCAATCTTGCTTTATTTTAGACCACTTCACCTTGTTCATTCAGCTTATTCCAAAAGACCCATTTAGTACCAATCACATTTTTATCTTTAGGTCTAGGAACAAGTGTCCATGTAGTATTCTTTTCAATCTGCATCAGTTCTTCTTTCATAGCTTTCATCTAGTGTTCATCATTGTAGGCTTCATTGACATGTTTAGGTTCTCGTTGATGATGTCTTCTTCAAGACAAAGAACAACTCCTCGCATTTAATGCAATATTCTATCTTCTTCTTGAAAGGTACTTTTCAATAATAAATCATCAAAAATCACCCCAAGGTCTCTCGGGTGTTAGGTCATAACAATGCATAAAAAACTTAGATAATATGTGAAAATACTGGTAATCACAATCGGACCTTACTACAAGCAAACTGTATCTTTCCACTTATCAGATCTTGCAATATAATGATCTTAAATCCTAAATCTAACCAGATAATAAAGAAATAGCAAAAGATAAGGGTGCAAGGATATGATAAAATCTAAACTATTCCTAGAATGAACAATGTAAAAGACAGATATCTAGAATGGACCTATCTCAAATAACCAGTTCCTGATCAACCCACAATGCAATCTTACAAGAACGGTGCAATCTTCTGAGGTATACAGATTTTCAAATTATAGATATTCATCTACAATCAAACTTAAGCACATTAAATATATGGTCTAGGTTGACTTCACCAGCCTACTACAATCAGATAGTTACTGGGAGTATAGACCAGAGATAGCTACAAACATTCCAAATATAAAATCATAAACACCATTTATCAAACTAAGACTGATCTAATTCTGAACACTAAATCCTAAATCTTTAAGCAATTTGAAAGATAGAACAAAAGGAACCATGCGAGATAAGATAACACAAGAGATTCCACCAGAAAAGCCACAATGTCTTCAATTGTATTAAATCACCAAAATGCTGCAACAATTCCACCGTTCTGATTACAATATTTGCTTCAAGAAATAGAATACTACTCCTACTACAAAATATTCTAACTCTTGCTATTACTTGTCTCAATTACTGTCTAGCTAATGTCTAACTCTTACAATGAGGCAAGAATGCCTTTTATAGCAAGTCCCAAGACATGTTGGCCTAGCCAAACATTTTACAAGATAAATAAATCGCCAAAACAAGTCGGCCAAGGAAGAAACAAACTAAGGCACACATTAAATGCCATTCACCACCAAGGTCAACCTTGACACAATCCCCAATGCAGTCTGGTCCAATGCATGCCCTATGATAATAGGGAAGCACAAATCTCGAAATGGGCATTAACTGCCACTTCCCTTATCTTTTCTCTGAACCGATCACCCTTGGACCCTCAAGAATGTTCCATCCAACTCGGTGACAGGTGGAAAAGGCAATACCCTAAGCCGACATTTAATGGAGTCAATTTCATCCTTTGACTGTTCAACCGTCTTATTCCAATCTTCCTTGCTGGCTAGATACTTATCCATTACAGCCAAATAGGTAGCTGCATCATCGAGTTGGTGGCCAGTTATAACACTTTCAGAATCAGGGGCATAAACCTCATGCCACCACTCTCTTAGCTGTTCCAGACTTAGATACTTTGGAGCTATCCTCCTCCTTCTAGTCATCACCTCAAAGAAGGCAATGCATCCATCATACACTACAGTGAGATCCCCATTAGTCTGTTTCTTACGTTTTTGAATCTTTTCATGGCCTTCTACCTAATCTGCAGAGCCTCAAACCATTCCCAGGGTTCATCCAATCGGGAAGAAGGAAGGATTCCATCTGCAGCCACTTGTTCCTTGCCATGCCCCATGATAATCTTGGATTTCTGCAACAAGAGGTCAATGTCCTCCTTGTCTTGGGACAACACATGTTCAAACAACTCCACCCAGACTGCATCCTTTCCAACTGATAGGATGTCCTTGATTGCATTATCTCCCTTTGCTTGCACATCCTTCAGCCAATCCACTGTAGCTTGGGCAGAGGTCTTCATTTTCTCGATCTCAGAGATAGTTTCCTTGGGCAAAAATTCGGGAGTGGCAGAAGAGGAAGGATGGAGGGATTGCAAGGGTTTCATTACCTCTTCCAACCATTTCCTTAACCTTTCATTTTCTTTCTTCAATTCCTGCTTGGTCTGGGTCTCCTTCCTCAACCTGCCAACGATCACCACACTGGACCCTTCAAACTCTTCTATATCCTGTTCGATAGATGCCAGCCCAAGGTTGATCATTTGCACACTGTAATCTTGACCAGTGACATCCTCTCTTGTCTTGTCCGCGGCAGGAGTGGCGATGTGGATAACCCTGTTATTTGTTTCATCTCTTTCCACCTTGGAAACCACCTTAGCTGCCTTCCTTTTCTTCCCTTTGCTGATTTTTGACAGCATCTCATCCCAATCCAAGGGAGTGTCTTCGACTACCACCTGCTTCTTCCTTGCAAGCTCTTTTTCTAGCCAGTCCGGGGCTGCAGGCTCTACCCAGATTTCTTCTGTCCTTGTTTCTTCCGGCTGTTATGTCGCTTTCTCTTCTTCTTCTGCAGTTTCCTTATCCTCCTCTTCCCTAGGGAGCTGCTCACCTTGATTGATTTCTTCAAGCTCCATCTCTGGCTGCACAGGTGATGGGGTCCTAACAGGGATGTCCTCTTTCTGCTCAGGGGATGCGTTACCTCCGCTATTTTCTAGAGAATCCTCATACATCACCAAAGTGGAAGTATGCATTTCCTCCTCTTCAACTCCTAGCTCCACTGCCTCACTAAAGAGTGTCCCTTCTTTGAAGGGCTCTGCCTCTCCACTGGTTTCATGTTCCTCCAGAATTTCCTATTCAAGTGCACTTGGTGGAGGAGAAGCAGCCTTAGATGGTTTTGTGGTTGGTCATTTTGGCGGAGGATCTGCCTTTGGCACAGTGTCCTTTGGAGAGGGCGTCCCGGATCTCCTTGTGTAAACCTTTGCTTTCTCCCCTCCTGAACTCTCCACATCGACAATAGGAGGCTCATCCTCTGAGGCAGCTTGACCCTTCTTCTTTGAAGTCCTGGTTGTTCTTGCTTTCTTCGGTGGTGGAGGAACTTCTTCCTCTTCTGCTTTTTCCAACTCTTCCTCATCAGAGGACCCGCTAAGCTTCAAGGTCTGCCATCTCCTTTTTCCTTTTGGCTTCCTTTTTGTTTCAGGCCCACCTTCCTTGGGTCCTCTAATTTTTATCTTAAAAGGTGAGGTCTTGGCAGCTTTCCCTTTAGGGTTATCTTCCCCGGATTCCTCAGAAGTGGACATAGGATTGAGATTCCCCATCAAATCAAAGGTACAAGGTACCTTTTCACTCTTCAGCTGCCAAAATTTATGCTTCAGCCAAGAAGAAGTGAATTTCATGAACGGTGCCATTAGGTCCTCAAACTCTGTGACCTTATCGTCATTCCAGTTGATATCTCCGGCCGACTTGTCCTTCACAGTCTCATAGACATGATCCTGCACCAGGTTTCCATCGTCCTCTAGCTGATCCGGGATCAACTTGACATTGTACTGTCTTATTTCCTCCATAGGGAGCCTGGAGTACCTCTTCTTTCTGGCCTCAAGGTCATCTTTGATATTGGCCCTATAATCTTCCAGGTCATCCTTATGCCGGTACTCCCTAGTGGCTTTCTTCTGCGCCTCCCCTGTGGTGTTGAAATTCATCCTTTTGGAGTGGAAGGAGAAACCATAGGCTGCTAACTCATCTCCTGCCATATGTGTTGATTGAATAGAAGGGCACATTTCTACCACACCAATCTCGAGAGGAAAGTCTCCACCGAAGCCAGTCTTATGCTTCTCCCTCTTCACAATAGCATCAAATTCACAAATCTGTCTGAAAATATCCAATAGCACGATGTGATCAGTAGGGTATCTTGGCAACCTGTATGGAGCAACCGGGCATCCATCAATCCTTATGTAAGTGAAGGTGGGGAACTGAATGAACCAAGCCCCATAGTTCTTAATTAGCCCTTTGGCTCCATATGATAATCTCATGTGCCCAGCATTCTGCAACATCCGGGTAATATGCATTGTGAATGCATCATTGGCTCTCCGGTAATCCTTGTGTCCTAGATGCAGCTCAGGGTAGATCTCATAGATTATATTCTATCCAAGTGTCCCCTGCAAATTCAGACCCCTGTATGGATAGAACTGGGCTAGCACATACATGACATAAGAGGACATGGTGAACCTCTTAGTTTCCAGGACGTTCCTTAACTGTTTGTCAATTTCAGAGCTAATAAGCCATGCCCAATGATAGTTGGTTCCCTGTTCAATCCTGGTGATCACATGGACCATCCAGCTCTCTAGCACTCTGGCTATCTTCAGACCAGCTACTCTACTCAGAAATGTTATTGCATCATAAATGTCTGACTTGAATTTAACTCTATGCAATTGCTTGGGTAGTTTAGAATGATGTGACTTCGGCTTTTCCAACCAAGAGTTGATTATCTGTTGGGCTTTGTTGGGATCCTTCTCATAATATGTTTTGGCCATGTCAATGTTCAGCGCACATATTGAGGGTAGATCAGGCATGTCTAAGGCTTGTGCAATGGAGACAGGACTGAAGTTTGCCAAGACCCTTCCGTCAGTGCTGACAACCCTTTGCGTATCGAAATCATACTGCCTGGCACATTCTAAAATCAGCTCATAGCACTAGACCGCTAGAGGAAACCCAGCCACATGCACAAGTCCATATTTCATCATTCCCTGCCTTAAGGCTGACAGATCCTTCTCAGCTGTCCTCTGCTTGAACTCCTCATACCTCCAAGCTCCAACATTGGTGTCAGACACCTCGGACCATACGGAGGATATCCTGCTCTCAGGAAGCTGACTCTTGACGTCCAATCTTAATCATTCTTTCTCAGAAATGGATGACCGCTCCGTGCCACCCCTAGATTTTCTGGCAGCAGCCTTGCTTGATTCGGCCTGCACTCACAAAAGACGGCATTAATATTCAATTATTGTGCATATTCCAACCCAAAGATTAGCATAAAATCATATAAAACAATCAAAATCCATTGCAAACTGCTAATCCTTGAAAGTCCAGAAAAATAAAGTAGTCCAAGAAAATATCGCAAACCGGGAAAATCTAATCAGGGCAGAATTTTGGAGAAATCCGACCCAGACGGATTCCTACTGCCAAAGCATCGTTAGTCAAATAAATCGTTAATATAGCCAAGAATCATCAGATTATCATGAAATTCATGCATTGGCAACAAGAACTAAACATTTAGTGTTCACTCCATCAATCCTATCTCTGAAAAATTAAACAGGAAAAGCCAGACAAGGAAACTGGAAAAATCCGGATGGAACGGATTTTCGCGGATAGCCCGAAATGTTCCGGTAATTACCCTTGCCCGTGGAATAAGCCTAAACCGGGAAGATCCGAAAGTGAAGGAATTCCACGAGGACCTCGAAAACCTGAGGAACAACGAAACATGAACCAATAGCCAAATGATCACAGGATCTCCTCTACCTGAGTTCTAATGGTCTCAAAACCGACAGTAATCAACAAAACTCAAAATGCAAAGGATTTCAAATTTTAAAAGCTCTCGAAGAACAAGTCCCTATGCCAAAACAACGATGCCCTAATTTTAATAACCAGACCTCTGCCATTAAAATCAGGGGAAACTTCAAAGTTTAAAATATCAATTAATGATTAACCTTAAGCACTCTAAATCCTCACAGGGCGGGGGTCAACGTAATGCAAGGACAAGATCGATCAATCATAATGAATTTTCCGTTCTGGGCCGAACACTGAAGGAAACCCTAACCTTGCACCACATGGCGGACCTCGCACTAAGAGGGAAAATAATCTAACCCAGAACCCCTCAAACGGATGCACCCGTTATCCTAATAGGCAAATACAAGCTCTCAGGGCATGGATAATGTGGTTTCACAAAGAAACGGGTCAAACCCAAATTGCATAAATACAGGATTACCATCAAGCAAGGGCCGGCCTGAAATTATCATCATTCAGTGCAGAAACACTCAATCACCATGCAAACAAATGAAAGGGGCCAACGACAACCTACCATGGATTAATGCGGATGAAATTCGAGCCTAAAGGAACAACCGCAAAATGAACACACCCAGGCAACACAAATCCAAACGCCGACACCCAGCAATCCACACACAAGCCGCTTGAAATCAATCCTCGAAACTCAGATGAAACTCTTAATCGTCAGAAGAGAAGCAAGTGAGCAATGAAATCAGAATGATGCTCAAAATACCCTAAATCTGCCCATATACTCGTTTGAGCAAAGGTACCCAAGCATTAGAGATAAGACACCTCTGACAAATTCAGAAACCCGAGCCCTAGACAGAATTTCAGAAAATCCAAAGATATGCGGAAACATGAATTTCACGGAAATGCAGAAACCAGGGAAATGACGAAGTTTAGGATTTTAGTGCAGACCGAGAAAATCCGCAAGAACCGGAAAATCCCGGGATCGAGCAAAAACCCGGATTCGGAGAATCCAGCTAGAAACGGACAAATAGCCAGGGCCCAGGAAAATCCGCCGGAGCAGGAAAATCCCGGAGTCGGGTGAAAACCTGGATTTTGCCCAAAACTCAATTTTAATCAATTCAAACCTCAGGGCAAGGTCAAGGCTAGCAAGACCGACATATCAAGACCTCAAAATGATAAGTCCAATAAAACCAAAGGTTGAAAGACGCCAGAAAAGAGGGTCCCTACTCCAAGTGGGGCGTGTGTGCAAAAACTGCACAACAAGTTCAATCTTGGAATTTAGGCAATACTCTTTTGCTATCTTCCTTCTAGTTTGCACACCTTTACTCTTATCTCCTATGATTTGATTTTCAAAATGGTTTAGCTTTACATACCTTGGAACTTTAGGACTTTCTCAAGCTTTTGGTTCTTCTGTTCTCTCTTTTCAACTTGTACTTGTATCTCCTTCCCGACTTACTTGATTTACCAAAACAAATTGAAGTTGTTTTACTCGAAGATATGGCACAATCTAAAGTTGATTATGTGTTTGAGAATTATTCCCTTGATTTGTATTGTCTTCATCTAAATCATATCCACAATATTTGGATGATCTAGTAGAGTCCTCATCAACTCTGACATTTGCACTCTCAACCATCTTTCTCAATCTTTTGTTATAGCACCAATAGGCCTTGCTTTTGGTAGAGTAACCTAGAAAGATTCCTTTTTCGCTTCTTACATCAAACTTCCCTATATTCTCATCTCTCTTAATATAGCATTTACTTCCGAAGATCCTGAAATACTTAATAGTAGGCTCATAGGAAAACCATAGATCAAAAGGAGTCGTACCAAAATTACCATTGACATTTACCTAGTTCAAAGTGTACACAACAGTAATTACAACTCCAATAGATGTGAGGGACATTTCCTTCTATCATCATTTTTCTAGAAGCACCCAGAACTATTCTATTCTTTCTCTCTGCAACTCCATTCTATTATGGGGTTTGGGGGGAAAATAAATATCTTTTGATCCCATGCTCTTCACAAAAGGAATTAAAATCTCTAGAGGTGAATTCACTATTAGAAACCAAGATCTGAAATGCAAACCAAAAAAATCCTTCCACAGAAGAGAAAATCAGAAAAGGAAAAGCCTTGCAAAATAATATTATTTAGGAATTCATAATTACATGAGATGATTTGCTTTATAAAATCAAATTATGCATAACCCTAATCTTATCTTGAGCAATAAGATAGCTCAATAAGATAAGGATGAGAATAATTAACCTAGGAATTAAATATTACCTAAGTGAAGTTATGCAAGTGTAATTAAATATTAATTACACTAACACCCCCCAAAAGTGCAACTTAGGGAGACTAAAACAACACGCACCTAAAAACTAAGATGAATGCATGAAATAATGAATGGGTCCTAACAACAAGGCCTGATCAGGTACCCATATACAAATGCAATAATGAGGTAGAGAAGGAAAATTGAGTGGGACAAAACCCCCCTACAATGAGATGACTGCTGCAAAGAAGCACTGGAAGAACACTGTGGAGTAACACTGGAACTGAAATCTAACAAGCAAGGAAAGATACATCTATCTACAAGAAACCAAAGCATAATCATAATAATGCATCAGTAGACCCAGTGCCACAGAACACTGGAAAACTCATAAACTAGAAAAACCCTAAAATCTATGAAGCAACAATAGATGCTATGATGACATAATTTGGAAACCATGTATCTTGATGCCGATGCCAAAGTGAGACTAAAACTCTTCCATGGGAATAAGTACCATAAAGACTCTGGAACATTAACGATAAAATCATGGCCCTCAAACTGAGAAGGATCTAAGCCAATGTAGATCAATAACCATAAACTCTTAATCTAAAGTTTGAACCGATGAGAATCTGATATGTGTCAAGCTAAAGCAAAATGTGGCCAAAAGAAACTAGGAAACCAAATATAACCCATGTGAGCTATGATCAAAACAAGATGAAGATCAAAGTGCATGCACACTCTAATCAGATTATTATGCAAGAAACCTCCCTGATGGAACTTTATCTCAGTTCATTTATTACAATAACCCAACAATTGTAAAAGGAGAGAATGCAAATATTGATAAATAGAAAATAAAAATATACCTTAGATCTATTTAGAGGAATTAACCAACTTCCAAACATAGCAAGAATGGTGAAAAAAGGATCACTGAGTCAAAAGATATGCCCTTTGAAGCAAAATTTGTACATCTGAGTTCAATAGGTAACAATCCCCACCAAATAGCAAAATTTCTAAAAAAAAAATACACCAACAGAAAATTGGGTTCGCTAGCTTTCCAGAGATATCTCATTTCAAAAAATTCACCTCCGGGATCAAAAGTTATGATAAAATGGAAAAATGGCTATCTGGAGGCAAATTAGGGACTGCACAGGCTAAATGGGAGCAAATTTTTGGCTGCTTTTTCTCTAGCCCCTGGTCTGCCATATGTCCAGGGGTTAAGAAAAAACAAAAAAATCTTGCCACCAAGCAGGTGGCAGGTGGGCTAAATAAAGGTGGCACTGCTAGTGACGCCACTGCTAGCATTAGAGCCTCCAATTGTGGATATGACCGAGGGTTTAAGGAGAAAAGCCGGTGGGTTAGTAGTGGCCGGTGATGGAAGACCAGTGGAGAAGGAAATAGGAGTTGTTGGTGCTCAGGATAGAAGATAGTGGGGAAAAGGTAGTTGGCCAACAGTCGAACAAAACAACTAATAGTGAGGGGGTCGATCGAATGGGACCCGTCAGACAAACTTGACTGGGGTAGGTACGACCCCTACAACAACAGTACAAAACAAATCCGCAGAACCCTTTGTTCTCCAAAAGAAATTTAATATCCCCCAAAAAATGTAATAACAATTTTTTTTTATAAAAATCCTGATGAATAAATAATACATGTTGATATTTTTAGAAATGTTTTTGCATGAATAATCATACCCTATACCTGGCGGGTTGTATGGCTTGTTGCATAAATTTTTCTTGCCTCACGAATAGTTGATGCCAAATGTAGGCAAGTTATATGTCGATTTTCATCTCTTAGATGCTTTGAATCTGATGGCTAGGTTTGATCTACCTCAAAATGCACCAAAAGTTTCACAACTCCCAGATCTGGTAAATCTTCAAACCCTCATAACTTTGGCATAAAATGTCAGATTTAGGCGAAACAAACGTCGATCTTAACTTTTTCGATATCCCTAAACCTGAATATGAGCTCAAATTTCCTCCAATGTGCCCTAAAAGTGACCATGCAAGAGCACCCAAATAGAGATACAATCTCAAGGTATGAAACTGTCAAGGAATCTCAAACTAACTCTGCAATGAAATTCTCCAAAATATTGAGAAGAGGATGCAAAATCAAGGCTCTGATACCATGTTAGAAACCAAGATTTGAAATGCAAACCAGAAAAAGCCTTCCACAAAAGAGAAAATCAAAAAAGGCAAAGCTTTGCAAAAAGATGAGAAAAATAATATTATTCAGGAATTCATAATTACATGAGATGATTTTCTTTATAAAAGAAAAGTATGCATAACCCTAATCTTATCTTGAGCAACAAGATAGATCAATAAGATAAGGATGAGAACAATTAACCTAAGAATTAAATATTACCTAAGTAAATCTATGCAAGTGTAATTAAATATTAATTACACTAACATTCACCACCTCTGTCTGACCTTAAGCATTTGATTTTCAGACCTTTCTCATTCTTTGCCATAGCTTTGAAACTTTTGAACTTTTCTAATGCTTCACACTTTTCTCTTAAGAAAGCTACCCATATCATCCTAGAATAATCATCAATAAGCAAGATAAAGTACCTTCCACCATGAAGACTTCTAACTCTAGAGAGACCACAAAGATCTGTATGCACCAGCTCCAACAAACCATTTGTATGATGTTGCTTTCTCTGAAAGGAAACTCTAGTCTATTTTCCCATTTGACATTCCTTGGAAATTGTGCTAGTAGGCTTCACTAACTTAGGTAGATCTCATACTACTTGAGTGGAACTTACTTTGTCAATGTTATCAAAATTCACATGACACAGCCTCATATGCCATAACCAAATTTCATCTACTTGAGCAATTAAACAACTTTCCCTAGCAGTATTCAGGTGAAAAATATTACCTTTTGTCTTTTTACCTAAAGCAATCACTTTTCCTAAACTTCCAAGTATCCTGCATCTTCCATCTTTGAACTAAAGATCATAACCCTTTTCCACCATCTATCCAACACTCAATAGGTTGTGCTTCAAACCTTCAACATAAAGGACATCATTAGTGTTGTGCTTACCACCAAGATAAATAGACCCTCTGTCTTGAATCACACCAACATTGTTATCTCCAAATCTTACAACCCCGTAGTCATAATTTTCTAGACTTACAAATTTTATTTTGTCACTAGTCATATGATGTGAGCATCCACTATCAATAACCCACTCATCCTTATCTTCAATTTGGGCTGCAAGAGATTTCTCAACTTTAGCAGATTTAGTAGCCATAGGACTATTTTGAATGGTAGCAATGAAAACCCATTCATCTTAATTTCCATTATCTTTATCAAAATCATCATTAGTCACTCCTTCTTCACCATAGTAACATTTCTTTTGGAATCTAGACTTGTTAGGCTAAGATCTAGGAACTATTTCAAAACATCTTGATGCAAAATGACCTATTATACTGTACAAAAATTATTTAATAGGAAACACTCCTTTATGTTTACCTTGTCCTCTACCTTATTTCTTCACAATCAGTGCTTCCAATTCTTCTATTTCTCTTTCTTCATCTTCAAGTTGTTTCATTTCTTCTTCATACTTGAATGACTTTCTAGAAGATTCCCCTAGATCATATCTTTTCTTGTTTCTTCTCTATATAGTAGCTTTAAATGTAATTTCAGTCTTGGGAATAGACTCACCAAATTCACTCAATTCAAAGGCAAAAATTTTACCAATCATTGTATCTCTTCTCATATTCGTCAATGATCTGGTTTCTTCAATAACATGAGCCTTTTCTTTGTAAGAGGGAGGCAATGATCTGAGCACTTTAGCTACAATTTCTTCCTCTTCCAGGGTACCACTGGCACATCTAATACCCATCACTAGTTCATTTACTCTTTGCATAAAAGAAGAAATATTTTCATCTTCACCCATCTTCAAATTTTCATACTTTCCTTTCGAATTATATAGCTTAGCCATCTTCACATGTACATCTTCTTCATACAAAGTTTCTAGCTTCATCCAAATCTCATGAGTTGTCTTCAAACCTATCACATTTATCATTTCTGAATTTGTTAGAGCACTTAGCAAAGCTTCCATAGCCCTGACATTATTTTTAACTTCTTTAATCTCATCAACAATGGAGGGACCAGTTTGAGGAATAACATATGTATTCTTAGTAATCTTCAAGTAGGGTTCACCAATACACCTCAAATGACACTCCATCCTAGCTTTCTATAGTGAGTAGTTTGTTTCATCAAATCTAGGACTATCCTTCTTGTATGATTCCATCTCAGATCACCTCCATATTTTAAACTTCTTTAGAGGAACTTGGCTCTGATACCAATTGTTGGAAAAACAAGGATATACAATTGAGAGGGGGGGTGAATCAGTTGTCATAGAATATTAAATTTTTCAATATTTACTTAACTTTAATCTCAGATTTGATGAATGAATAGTAAACCACAAGTAATCAAAACATTAGAAACATAGAGAACACCAATTTCTTTTATGTGGAAACCTTGTTAGGGGAAAAACTGTAGTGGATGTTAGTCCACAATATTATACCCTATTAAAAGTATAATGAAAATAGTAAAGGGAATGCATATGCATTCAGGCACACTGCCTAGAGCTCACTGCTCAAATACTATAGGGGCTCACTATCCAACAATACAAAATAGGATTAAATCTAGAGGGTATGAATTGAGAAAATAGCTTCTACACAAGCCTGATTATAGTTCTTGTTAAGCACAAAAAAACTCTTGCAATTGAATGAATAGATCAATTATCCACACTTGCACTATCTCTATCTTCTTTCACACCACACACTAACTTCGCTCAACTAATCATTCATATATATCTACATTATGGAATTACATCAACCACTTAGTTAGCCAAAAAAATAAAACATAATTACAATGTCAGCCCAAATTAACAATTAAATTTTCAATGCTAATTAAATACTGTCGGCCAATATAATGATGTGACCTAAAACAATATTCACGAGCATGCAAAACATTCAAATTTCAGTCTCCAAGTATTTTCAACATGTTATCAACAACATGTTAGCCAAAAACATGAAAACTTGAACATGCGCAAGAAAAATCCTTGACCATGAGAACATTGATCAACGTGGACAGACAACAATGATGGAGGAGAATGATCTATAAACATTCACAAACATCAGGAACTAATAGAGGGGCACCCACAACAATTGAGATTACCATAATTATGCAAAATTCAATCAAGAACACTAATAGAGACCACAAAAACACTGTCAAAACACAACACGACCAATTATTCATGCGGACCTATGAAACTTCCTATAGAAGAACTTGATACTCTTAACAATAGACCCTTTAGTCCACAATAGCAGATCTTTAGCATATAGAATAAAAAACCTTCATGACCTTCACTATTCCATTGGCAACCTACAACTCTTCTTTTAACAAATTTCTCAATATCCTCGACATATACAACCTTTAGAACAATAATGCTAATAGTGTTGACATTAATGACAACCACATATCAACAACATAGCCACAACATCCAACACTAGCTTCAACCCACACTCATAGGTCTTGTTGTAACTGCCTCATGTTCAGTGCTTTGTCACAAACTCAGGACATCTAGCTCTAATACCACTTGATACAATCAAGACTAGAGGGCCTTGTTAGGCTATCCAATCATGAAAAAAACACATACCACACACACAAAGATTGACAACACAAGTTGACATAGAAAAATGCAAGAAAACATAGCTTTCTTTTATTACTAGAATATTAATACAACATTACATGCCATTGAATGGGATTTTGTTAAATATTTTGCAAATGTGAAATAGATTCACCTTAGAATCTCACTAGTCTAATCTCTCCTCTCCTCTCATTCAGGCTACTCTGCCACCATTTTCTCTTTCTCTCTTGCTATCTCATTGTCACTATATAGCACTCCCTTCCTACATGTTAGTCTTATTTTTCTTCATTCTTGTGTCGTAGTATCACCATATAGTTGCCTCGCTATCAGTAGCTTCCAATCATTGAAAATGAACATGTATTCCACAACAAAAATGTGGAATACATCAAATATCACCTTGCCAAGTATTGTGACCACATTCGTCATCCAACACTGTCAACCGTTCATCTCAAGCTACCCCATATCTTTCATCTCATCATCCTATCGGAGGAACCTATGACCATCTTCTACCAATACACCTACTTCTCATTGAAGTTCACCTTACACTTTGTCCATTGCTTCATCGAAGCATCAGTGAGACATCCTAGAAGGTCTTGCCGATGAAAATAACTCCTATCGATTTTTTGGCTTGTCCACATCATCACTGATACTTTGATCACCCTATCACCAATCATCAATTTTGTTGATGGTGTTTTTTGCACAACAAC
Organism: Sequoia sempervirens; assembly: GCA_007258455.2. NCBI lineage: Eukaryota > Viridiplantae > Streptophyta > Pinopsida > Cupressales > Cupressaceae > Sequoia > Sequoia sempervirens. Next base: position 62,190,210 of record VDFB02252616.1, read on the forward strand.
AACTCAAAAAAATATGATATCCTATCTCTCTTGAATTCTAAATCTCTATCAGCAAGCCTCAAGAGATAACCCCAAGGTCTCTAATGTCAGGTCTTGACAATGCAAAAACAACTTAGTGATAAATGTGAAAATGCTAGTAATCACAAGGGGCCTTACAAACAAATGTTGGATTTTCAAACTTATCAGATTTTGCAATATGTTGATACTTAAAATCCTAAATAGAAGCCAAATAATAAAAGAAGTAGCAAAAGATAAGGGTTTCAGAGAGATTTCTAAGATTAAAATTTATTCCTAAGATTAACAATGCAAATGATGAGCTATTTGAAATGGGCCAATCCCTCAAAACTAATTCCTACTTAACCTAGATTTCACCTGCAATCTCACATAAATAGTGCAATCTTCTAATGGATTAAATATTTTTAGATCATGATACATTCATTCATACCAACCCTATTCTACAATTGAAATGAATGAATACTCACAATTGAACTTAAGCACCTAAATATAAGGTCTAGGCTAACTTTACACAACAAATCACAATCAACCAATTGCTAAAAGTATGGACCAGGGATTGCTACAAAAACTTCAAGCGTGAACTATAAACACCATTGAATCACATCTAACTCTAAATTTAACATATATCCATTGTTTTCCAAGTAATCTCAAAAGATAGAATAACAAGAACCATGCAAGATAAATCAACACAAGAAAGATCACCAAAGCACAATGTATTTACTTATATTGAATCACCCAAATATTGCAACACTTCTAGTATTCTATATTACAACACTTGCTTCAGAATAAACTAACTCCTAGCTCTAGCTCTTGGTCTATCACTTAAATTTCTCTAAAATATAACTTACTATCCCCCACAAAAGAGGAAAGATTCCTTTTTTATAGAAATTTCATGCTATGTCAGCCCAAATAGGGTTACAAAGATGGACGACCATAAATAGGTCAGCATAGAAATTTCCTAGAATAAAATAATATTTCTTGCATTTAATGCTTGAAGCTCCTTTCCAAGTGAGTCTAGATTCTCCAATGTGGATCACTCCAATGCATGTAGAGGTTGGAAGAAGAAGCATGTAGAAATCCTGGATAAATGGGAAGCAAAAATCTTGATGCAATCATTCATTAACTAGCCCCTTGTATTTATCCTAACCCAATTTATCTTGCACCTGAAGAAAAATATTCTCTAAGCCAGCTAGTGGTGGAGTGATCAATACCTTATATCTAATTTGAATTGATCTAATCTCCTCCCTTGATTCCTTGATGGCCTTGTCCCACTCTACCTTGAGATCTTGAAACTTCTCCACAATAGGAATATAAGTAGCTACATCATCCAAATGGTAGGTGATGATTGGACCATCATCAATTGGAGCACAAACTTCATGCCACCATTTTCTTAATTGTTCCAGGTTTATGTGTTTTGATGCAAATTTCTTCCTCCCAGTCATTACCTCAAAGAATAATATGCATTTATTATAAATGCCATTCAATGTACTTCATACCTATTGACCCTATTTATGGATTTTCTTCAGAACTCCTTATTTGATCTATAGGGCCTCATACCATTCCTTAGACACTAAAACCATTGAGGAAGGAAATATTACATCACTTATTAATCTTTCCTTAGTATAATTCATAATTATCTTTTTTTTCTATAGGAGAAGATCTACATCCTCTTTATCTTGTGCCAATAAAGTCTACAACCACTCAAATGATCTATGTGCATCTCCATAAGTTGATAGAATTTCCATAATCATGTTGTCTCCTCTAAGCCTTAGTCCTTGTAGACTTTCGTGTGTAACCTATGTAGAGGTTTTCATCCTTTCAAGCTCACTGACTGCCTCTTTAGGAAACAATTCTTCAAGGGCTATTCCCTCACTTCCCATTGTTTGTAGAGGCTTCATCAGGTGTTGTACATACTTGTACACATCATTCAACTATTTTGCAACTTCTCCTTTTCCTCTATCTCTCTATCCAATCTCCTTAGAATGGCCTGAGAGGATTCTTGAAAATATTCCTTCTCTTGATCTTTGTTGAAAGGCCCCAAGTCAATAGTTTGCACTTTGTAATTAGAATCTCTAACTTCATCCTCAAATTTAGTAGCTGGAGGAGCAACAATATGAATCAACCTATTATTGGACTCATCTATGGTGATTCTAGAAATAATTTTGGCCTTTTTTTTTTTTCTTTTCCAATATTATCCAGTAAATCATCCCAATTTGGAGGAGTATCATCTATAACTATTAGCTTTCTTCTCAATTCCTCATTGAGCCAACTAGGAGTAGAAGTATCTGAATGCTTGTTTATCCTTTTTAGGTTGATCAGTGGAGGAATCAATATTTGAACCATGCACAACAATAGCTTCTTCATCTTTATCTTCCATTTCTTTTTCTTTCTCCCTAACCTCCTCTGGATTCACATTCTTTACCTTATCATGTGTCTTTGTCACCTCATGAGTTGGAGAGGAGGTTCTTTCATGCACACCTTCTTTTTCCATGGTTTTCTCTCCTATGTCCTTGACTGGTGAATCTTCATATGATACCAAAGAAGATTGCTTAATCTTATCAATCTCTTCCTCTGCACTGTGAAGATCCCCATCCTTGAATTCTTTTGTGTCCTCTTGATGGACATCCTCAACAACTACCTCTATTAGCTCCTTTTCTTCATCATGCAGTTCCTAAGTTAAAGGAGGGGTAGAAATATCCTTCTATTGCTATGTAATAGAGGGAATCATAGGGGCACCTTCTTTTACCAAGCCTTCCTTAGGGGATGGAGTTCTCATTTTCTGGGTATAAACCTGTGTTTTCTCTCTAGAGCTCTCAACATCTACCAGCTATGGTCCTATATCATCCTCTCCCTTAGGGGGCTCATTTTTATTCCTTAGTCTTCTTCTTTTGAGCACAAGGGTATCTCCCTTCTTTCCTTCTTCCTTGTGTCCCTCTCCTTGGGAAAATTTCTTCTCCTTGGAGGCAATCTTTCTCTTCTTTCCAATGGGATTTCTCTTCTTTTCTTCTCTAGTCTCTAATTGGCCACCTTTGATCTTAATTTTTAAAGGGGAGCCTATCTTTTCCTTGCCTTTTGAGTCCTACTCCTCCTCAGAGGTAGCCTTACACTCCAAGCTTCCCATCAAGTCATAAGTATACTATTTCCCTTCAGTGTGTAACTCCCAAATCTTGTGCTCGATCCAAAACTTAGTGTATTTGATTACAAGGGCATTGATTTTCTCCAATTCTCTTATTTCCTCCTCCATCCAATCAATCTCACCTATTGGCTTATCGTTAACAGGTTCATAATCATCATTTTGTATAACTTCTCCATCATCATCAATTTTATCAGGGATGGCCTTGATACTATACAATCTTATCAAATTGGCATGAAATATGAAGAAATTTTTCCTCCTTACATTGAATTCATCTTTGCAGTTGGCCCAATAGTCTTCAAGATCATCTATATGTCTGAATTCTCTACTGGTTCTCTTTTGAGCCTCACATGTTCTATCAAATCTAGGCCTCTTAGTATGCAAGGATAGGCTGAAGGCGCCTATCTCTTCTTCAAAAAAGTTTTTTGTGGCCAAGGAAGGGCAGGCCTCATGACCACCAATCCTTAATGGGAACTCTTTACCAAAACCAATTTTATGCATATTCTTCTTCAAAATTGCATGAAAGTCACAAATTTTCCTTTTAACCTCCAAAAGAATTATATGATCAGTAGAATACCTAGGAAATTTGTATGGAGCTCTTTGAGAACCATCAACCCTAATGTAGGAAAATGTGGGAAATTGTATAAAACAAGCTCCAAACTTCCTAACCAATTCCTTGGTAGTATAAAAAATTCTAACATTCTCTACACCCTGGAGGAATCTTGTGATGTACATGGTGAATGCATCATTCACCCTTCTATAGCTAGAACTATCCAAATGCAACTGAGGGTAGACTTCATAGATCACATCCTAGCCAAAGACCCCTCAAGTGCTCAATCCCTTATATTGATGGAACCTTTCCAAGGAATAGACCAAATAAGATGTCATGGTGAAAGTCTTGGTCTATAGCACATTGCACAATTGCTCGTGAATCATCCTACTAATTATTCCTACCCAATGGTAGTCTATACCTTCCTCCATTCTCACTATCAAATAAAACATCCAATTTTCAAACATCTGTGCACTCTTTAGACCCATCACCCTACTAAGAAGGGTGATTGTATCATAGTAGTATGATTTGAACTTAGCTCTGAACAACTATTTTGGTAGTTTAGAAATGTATGCCTTTGGTTTCTCTAGCTGGGTATTGATGTTCTCCAAAGCCTTATTTGTACCATGCCCATAATATTTCTTGGCTATTTCAATATCAAAATACACTACATGAGACCTTTTTGGCATGCCAAATCTTTGGGCAACTGAGACAGGGGCTGCCTTATGGATTGATCACTCTCTATGTGCCTTGATTATTGTGATCTCCAGAGCCTTATTTGTACCCTACTCGTAATATTTCTTGGCTATTTCAATATCATAATACACTACATGAGACCTTTATAACATGCCAAATCTTTGGGCAACTGAGACAAGGGAGAAATTTGCAAGCACTCTACCTTGTGGATTGATAACTCTCTGTGTTCCTTGATCATTGTGTCAAGCACATTCCAAGAAAAGTTCATAACATTGCACTGTGGAAGGAAAACCATCATATGAGCCAACCTAGAGTCTCTCATTCTAGTTACCAACACAAAAGGGTAATTTGTAGACATACTGGCCTTAAATTCTTCATAATCCCACCTTCCCACATTAGTGTCAGTCACCTCTGACCAAATGGAAACAAGCTTACTTTTGGGAATCTTAATCTTCATATCCAACTTAATCCTTTCATCCTCTGAGATAGGAGGTCCATCAACATCAAGATCCATTTCTTTGTTCTTACCCTTGCTAGCAACAACCTTTCTTGATTTAGTCTACACTCAAGAAAGTCACAATCAATATCAAGTTACAACACAAGAGTTAAGATTATCCCATCATAAATAAAATATTCATCATCTAAATAAGGTTGAACAATGATCAAAATTCCTGAAAATCTTACAAACATGATTCCTTAAAAATCTCAGGATTTTCACTTCTTCATGGAAATCAAGCTAGGGAGGAAATTCGGGAATTTCATGGCTAGACATAAATAAGTGAGGAAAGCACAACTGTCACCCAAAAGGTCATTTAATCAAAATTATAGCTCAAGAAATGGAAATATCCAATCCTTAATCATTCAAACCAATCATAAAATATCAAAATCATGTAATGTCAATTCATCCATTTCTACTATTTCCTCATTTTTAGAAAGTTCAAGGATTTCCATTCGGGACAAAAATTGGTGAAGTTAACATAAATTTCACATTTATATGCATTTCTAGGTAAACAATAGGGAAATAGAAATTTTAGAGATTTCCAAGTGCGAAGGAATTCCACGAGGTACCAAAAATCTCTAAAAGTCTTGATTTTTTCACAATTTCAACTAAATTTACCGAATGATCACAGATTTGGGATTTGGGCTTAAATTTTTATTTGTTTCAAATTGTTTATCCATGATCTAAACCTATAACTCATTCAAGCACAGTTCGATTGATATTAGCAAGGAATTCAAAAATCATAACCCTAGGGTTTCGCCATGGATCAACAATCCAACCTTCGATACACTCATTTATTCAAACACATCAAAATCAACTCTTCCAAACATTGAAAAGAAAATTGGTGATCAAATGCAAATGGAAAATATCAATTCAAACTCACATCGAGATCATCAATCCATCATACGTACAAAACCGTAGATCAATCAAATCAAATCATCATCACACACAACACCAAATTCAAAGGCCACACCCAACAGGGATTTAAATTATCATTTAAATGGATGGTTTTGACATCGAGACTCAGGGGAGTCATTGAAATGAAAAGGGGATAACCCTAATTTAATCACAAACCTCCAAATACACATAAACCCAAGGATAGAACACACATAACACCATAAAACCACATATACTCATCAATCAAAAGCAAAGGAATCATGGACATACCATTAATGAAGCGAAACTGAAGAGGGTAGCTACTAGAAACAAGTTTCAAATTCCAAAAAGATGCAAATGAGGCCAAGGGAGCATCATCAAAACCCACAATTTGTAGCTCCAACAATCTATCTCACACATAGCTCCTTAGGACCAAGCTCTTCAATTTTTTTGTGATACAAGTAACATCAATTTTCTAACATAAAATCTCTCACAATTCCATTAAATCCAAGCTCTAGTGTTCGTATGATAGGCATAAATGAGGAAAAATGATGGCTCAAGACATACTTTGGGTATCTAAGGGAGTGATGGATGTCAAGAATCTAAAGACCCCAGGAAGTTCAAAGAATTCCTCCTGATACAAAATTTTGTGAAATACCAAAATTTTTGAAATGTAATAATGAGCAATAGCCTTCAAACCTTTGGGACACAAATAGATATCAGATATTTCCACTAGGAGAGGAAATACCTGAGACCCATGGAAAACCTAAAACTCCCCTTTAACTTGGGATTTTCAAAAAAAACATCTCAAGAGATCACTTGCATGAAAAAGATAGGCATCCAAGCATGTTTCAAAGAGGCCTAAACTTCACAACTAGAGGATTACAAAAACCCAAGGCCAAAGACCACTCTAAGAGGAAAAACTATAGAAAACACCGAAAAGGCCTAGAAAAGGGGGGTCCTTGCTTCCAGTGGGGCATGTGTGCAAAAACTGCACAACAAATGGTGACTCGTGTTGGGGAAATGCTCCAAAGCATTTCAATGACAAACTAGAATCAAGAACCTAGAATCCCTAGTTTCAATCGTTACATCAGGTCACATATAAATAGAGATTTAGAGTTCACAGGAAAGCAAACCTTTCCTATACCAGGCTCTAAGTGTGTGAATATGTATTTTTTTTCCCTTTCCTCTATTGCAGCAAGAACCAAACACAATCTAATCAAACTACGTAAGGATTCTAACTCCAAAAACATCCTAGATAGAGCCTCATTACTAGTCAAGCATCCATAGCCTCGATGAGGTTATCATTGTATTTCCCACAAGCATAGATCTATTGCCAACTAGCCATCCATAGCCCCAGTAGAGATACTCAGATATTCCCGATAAGGTGAAAATTTCTTTTTATTTTCAAGATTCACTTTTTTTCTTCTTCGATACTCTAATAAGATCTTTTAAACTTTCCCTTTCACCTTGCAAGCAATGAATCTCACACTCAGGGTTGAGAACCATAGTGGTGTTGAAGCATAATATAAGATTTTTTACTTGACTAGACTTAGTAAGGATTGCCTAGTACCTTGGAATCTTTAAAATATGTAAAGAGATATGAGACCCAAATACATTCTAGATTTAACTTAATCGGGTGACCCATCTACTCCAAGCATATGTGACACCAAAATATAGAATTTTACTAGCTAAATTTGGAAGGATGATTAAAGTTTGTAAAGGAAATATTCAAAATAGTCCCAAGTAATATAATGATTTCCATGCAGATGTAACAAGCCTAGAAGAAAACAAGAAAACCCAAAGTAAGAGCAAAGCGAAAAAAGAAAACCTACCCTAAACTAAACAAACCTACTCTAACAAAAGAAAAAGTAGAACAAAATAAAAAAAACCTAACCTAACTATTTACAAGGAAAGAGTTGTAAAAAATTAGGATTGGAAGTAATTCTTCAAATACTACCCATTGATAGGTAGTGGGATATCCTCTCCTATGAGAGTTTTCAAGCAAAAATTATTATCTCCTAGTATCTCTGAAATCCAGTAAGGATCAAACCAAAGTTTGTCAAATTTTCCATGCTCCCCGTTCTGGTCATGTGCTTTATCCCAATAAAGAACCAAGTCAAAGTTTCTAAAGGCTTTCACCTTGGATCTTCTATCAAACCATCTCTTAACTACACCCTGATGTTTGGAAACTTTTTCTAAAGCTTCATCTCTTTTCTCTTCAAGGTGCAATAGTTCAGCCATGCGGGCTGCACGCTTGTCCTCTTCATCATAGTATTCATTAGTGAACTGCAAAGTGGGGATTTTTAACTAGATGGGAAATACAAGTTCCAAACCATACACAAGGTGGTAAGGAGAGGTTCCTAAAGAGATCTTATGTCTCGTATGGTCTGCCCAAAGAGAAAATCTAAGTTGAGTGTGCCAATCCTTGGGATTTTTCTCTAATAGCTTACCAATGACTGTTAAAAGGTTCTTATTGGAAGAATTAGCTAAGCCATTTCCTTGTGGGTAATAATTTGATGAAAACTTGATTATGATTCAATGATAAAATGCCCAATTGGAAAATTTTAGTGATGCAAATGCAAGACCATTATCACAAACTAAAGCCAATGGACACCCAAAGCGATTGATAATACTTAATCCGATGAAATTGATTACCACTTTAGAAGTACATTATTTGCATGCAAGAGCTTTAGTCCACCTAGTTAAATAATCAATGACAGTAAGAATATACCTATGGCCTATAGAAGAAGTTGGATTTATTGGACCAATGAAGTCCAATCCCCACTATGCAAATGATTTTACCTCTATGGCTGGTTGAAGTGGAAGAGCTGCATACTTGTCTTTGCTTGTTACGGTCTGACACACATGGTAGGTTCTTACATTGTTATGTGCATCTTTGAACAATGTGGGGCAATAATAACCAACCCTTATAATTTTATTTGTAGTGGATGGTGTGGATCCATGGCTTTTTCCATATCTATCATGAAATTATTTCATCACTCTTTTAGCTTCTTCCTTTCCCAGGAACTTTAAGTAGACATCCCCATGGTTCTTCTTATAAAAGATAGCTCCCTTCAGCATAAAACTATAACTCTTCAAATGAAAATCTCTTCTTTGTATTGAATTAAGATGTTCAGGACATTGTTGGTTCAAGAGAGTAGATAATATCATCATACCAGTCTCCTAGGGACACATCCTAGAGGTGGTAGTTCTAAGTTGTGAGGTCAGGACCCATTTCAACCATTGTTTTGGTTAGCCCTTGTCCTCTTACCAGCTTCATGGGTTGAATCTCAATATCATATTCTTGCAACATGGTTACCCACTTAGCTCTACATTCTCCCAGTTCATTTTGCATCAACAACAGCTTGACTGCAAGATCAAGAACTATTGCAACGACCTTATTCCTAAGAATATAATGTCTAAACTTCTTTATAACTCTAACTAATGCATAGGCCTACTTTTCCACACTTGGGTACCTTCATTTTGCATCCTTTAAAGGATAACTCATAAATGTTATGGGGTGCTCATTCCCTTGATCAAACTTTTGGGTCAACATACTAGCACAGGAGTGGTCGACAACAAAAGAATATATGTAAAAAGGCTTGGCATAATCAGGACTTACCAAAATGGGAGCTTCAAAAATGAATCTCTTAATTTCTACAAAGGCTTCCTTGGATTCTACATTCCATTCAACTTTAGATTCTTGCTTCAACATTGCATTCAATGGCTTGACTATTTCTACAGATACAGTGATAAACTTTCATACG
>VDFB02252616.1:62199848-62264936 GCA_007258455.2 Sequoia sempervirens
GAGCCTATAATCTGGTATATGCACAATGAAATTTGTTGTTAAAGGACCCTATAGGCTCATTAACTTCTCTCTTGACCTTGGTGAACTGCAGATAAAGCTCATTAGCACTAACGGGAATCCTAAACTTCTACAAAAATGTAGCTTCCAACTCATCCCAATTATGGATTGACCCACCAAGCAAATGCTTATACCAATAGAATGCATCTTCTACTAGGGAATAAGGAAAGACCCTACATGCAACATCCTCATGGTCAATTCCCCTATCCCTAAGAAATGTCTGAAAAATCCTTATGTTTTCCCCTGCAGTTCTATTAGGATTATTAACATGGAACTTTGAATAGAAGTGTTCAAGATTCTTGGGCATGACTTTGTAATTATTGAAGGATAAAGAAGATGGATTGTTAGCTAGGAAAGCCATTGGTAGAGGAGGGGGTGGTAAAGGTTGATTTATGATTGGCTGAGGTTGTTGAATGGGGATGGATTCTAAATTAGATGAAGATGGACTTGATGAAGGTGAGGATGGCGAAGATAATGGAAGTGGTTAAGTGGATGATGATTCTTACCTTCTTTTGGTCCTTCTTGACCTAGTAGGAGCTTGAAATTATTGAAACTCTTCTTCTCCTAGCATAAATTTGGTTCTTCATAATCTTTTAGGAAAAATAGCAAATAGAAAATAATCTAGCTTGATTATTTAGGCCCTCCTTCAAGCACCAATTTTTTTATGGTGTTTTTTGCACAACAACAACTCAGACATAATATGATATCATATCTCTCTTGAAAGGTAAATGTCTATTAGCAAGCCTCAAGAGATAAACCCAAGGTCTATAATGCCAAGTATTGACAATATAAAAACAACTTAGTGATAAATGTGAAAATGCTAATAATCACAAGGGGCCTTACAAGCAAATGTTGGATCTTAAAAATTATCAGATTTTGTAATATGTTGATACTTAAAATCCTAAATATAACCTAGATAATAAAAGAAATACAAAAAGATAAGGGTTTAAGAGAGCTTTCAAAGATTAAAATTTATTCCTAAGATTAACAATGCAAATGATGAGTTGTTTGAAAAGGACCAATCCCTCAAAACTAATTCTTGCTTAAGCTAGATTTCACCTGCAATCTCACAGAAATAGTGCAATCTTCTAAGGGATTAAATATTTTCATATCACGAGACATTCATTCATACCAACCCTATTATACAATTGAAATGAATAAATACTCACAATTGAACTTAAGCACCTAAATATAAGGTCTATGCTAACTTTACACAACAACTCACAATCAACCAGTTGCTAAAAGTATGGACCATGGATTGCTACAAACACTTCAAGCATCAAACCATAAAAACCATTGAATCACATCTAACTCTAAATATAACATATATCCAATTTTTTCCAAGCAATCTCAAAAGATAGAATAACAAGAACCATGAAAGATGAATCAACACAAGAAAGATCACCAAAGCACAATGTCTTTACTTATATTGAATCACCCAAATATTGCAACAATTCTAGTATTTTGTATTACAATACTTTCTTTAGAATAAAATAGCTCCTAGCTCTAGCTCTTGCTCTATCACTTAACTTGCTCCAAAATCTAACTTACTAGCCCCCAAAAAAGAGGCAAGATGCCCTATTTATAGAAATTTCATGCTATGTCAGCCCAAATAGGGCTACAAATATAGATGACCATAAACAGGTTGGCTTAGAAAGTTCCTAGAATAAAATAATATTTCCTATATTTAATGCTTGAGGCTCCTTTCCAACTCAGCCTAGATTCTCCAATGTGGATCACTCCAATGCATGTAGAGGTTGGAAGAAGAAGCGTGTAGAAATCCTAGATAAATGTGAAGCATAAATCCTGATGCAATCATTCATTAACTGGCCCCTTATCCTTATCTTGCACCTTAAGAAACATCTTCTCTAAGTCGGCCAGTGGTGGAGTGATCAATACCTTATATCTCCTTTCAATTGATTTAATATCATCCCTTGATTCCTTGATGGCCTTGTCCCACTCTACCTCGAGTCTTGAAACTTCTCCATAACAACAATATAAGTAGCCACATCATCGAAATGGTGGGAGGTGATTGGACCATCATTATTTGGAGCATAAACTTCATGCTATATGAGATTGTTGGATGTTATGGATGTGTTGCTAATATGTGGTTGTCATTGATTTCAATACTATTAGCATTTGGTTTATCTATTATTGTATAGGTTGAGGATATTGAGAAAATTATAAGAAAAAGTGTTCCAGGTTCCTAGTGGAACTATGCAGGTCATGAAGGCATTTTTTTTTGTACATAAAATATTAGCTAATGTGGATTAAGGGGTTTATTGTTCATTATTTCTAGATCATCTACTAGAAGTTTCAAAGGTCTGTATGAAGTTTTCTGTGAGTTATGGTCTGACAGTGTTTTGCTAGTCTTTGTCAATGTTCCTAAATGAAGATTGTGTGATTCTAGTTATCTCAGCTTTTGCAGATGATTCTCTATATTTTTTGGTGTTCTCAGATGTCTCTAGTTCATTCTCTATCTTTGTGGTATGTCTACTTGATCCAGTGAGCTTGTGATTGAAAATATTTTCTTGCACATATTCAGTTTTTCATGTTCCTGGTCGACATGTTGATGATAGTGTGTTGTGGATGTTCAAAAAAAAATTAATTAAATTATTTTTGTGTTGGAGATATTAATTTGGGTCTCCACTATGTTGTGGCTCACCTTGGTGGGTTTGCATTAAAATTTAGCTATTAATCTAGGCTGACATTGCAAAAATAATTTATTTTTCTTGGCTGACCATGTTATGATGAAATATCCTATAGTAGATATATAAGATCAATTGTGTGATTGGTGGAAAGTATGATTTGTGTGCTCCTATGTGTGTATGTACGAATATCATTACTGAGAAAAGTGTGAAGAAGTGTTGAGCTTAATTAGAACTATAATCAAGCTTGAGCAAAAGCTATTTTCTCAATTCATACCCTTTAGATTTTAATCCAACATTGTTGGGAAGTGAGCCCCTTTTGTAATTGAGTAGTGAGATCTAGGTAGTGTGCCTGAATGCATGTGAATTCTCCTTATTGTTTTTCATTATACTTTTAGTAGGGTATAATCTTGTGGACTAACATCTACCATGGGTTTTCCTCTAATAAGGTTTCCACATAAAAAATCTTGGTGGTCTTTGTCTCTCTGATGTGTTAATTTCTTTTGGTTAGTTGTTCATTCATGAGATCTAAGATTAACGATAAGTTAAGTTAGAAAAGGTTTAAATTTTGGTGACAATTGATTCACCCCCCTCTCAGTTGTATGTCCTTGTTTTGACAACAATTGGTATTATAGCTAGTTCCTATGAAGAATTCTAATAGCTTGAGGTGATCTGAGATGGAAACGTTCAAGAAGGATAGTCCTAGATTTGATGGAACCAACTACTCATTGTGGAAATTCAGGATGCAATTTCATCTACAGTGCATTGGTGATGCTTATTGGAAGATTACAAGAGATCAATATACTATTCCTCAGAATGGTCCCTCCTCTCCCGATGAGATCAAAGATGCTAAAAGTAATACCGGAGCTATGGAAGCATTGGTGATCACCCTAATAGATTTAGAGATGGCTAATGTGATAGGTTTGTAGAAATCTCATGAGATCTAAACGAATTTGGAAACTTTGTATGAAGGAGATACACAGGTGAAGATGGCTAAGCTATAGAGGTTAAAAGGAAAGTATGAGAATCTAAAGATGGGTGAAGATGAAAATATTACTTCTTTTATGCAGAGAGTAAATGAAATAGTGATAGGTATTAAATATGTTGGTGGTTTAGTAAGTGAGGCTGAAATTGTGGCTAAAATACTTATATCCTTGCCTCCTTACAAAATGAAGGTTCACGCTATTGAGGAATTTATGTCAGTAAACAAGATGACAAGAGATAGACTAATAGGGAAGCTTGCTACTTTTGAAATAAGTGAATTTGGTGAAGCTACACCAAAAATTGAATTTTCATTCAAAGCTACTATATCTAGAAGTTATAGGCAAAGATAGAGTCTGGGAGAGAGCTCCAGAAAGATATCTAAATATGATGAAAAATTGAAACAACTCGAAGACAAAGAAAGAGAAGTATAAGAACTTGAAGTACTAATTGCAAATCAAGGAGGAAGAGGAAAAGGTAAGTATGAAGATGTATTACCTATTAAATGTTTTTCATGTAGTAATATAGGTCATTTTGCATCAAGATGTCCTGAAAGAGTTCCTAGGTCTAAGCCTAGAAAACCTAGATTCCAAAAGAGATGCTACTTTTCTGAAGAAGCAGTAACTGATGATGAGTCTGATAAAGGTGATGGAAATGAAGATGAATGGGATTTCATTGCTACCATTGAAAATAAACTTGTGCCTACTGAATCTATTGAAGATAAGAAATCTCTTGCAACTCGAGTTGAAGAGAAAAATGAGTGGGTCACTGATAGTGGATTCTCATATCATATGACCAGTGATAAAAGAAAGTTTGTGAGTCTAGAGAAGTATGACGATGGGGTTGTAAGATTTAGAGATAACAATGCTTGTGTGATTCATGGAAGAGGTTCTATTAGCCTTGGTGGTAAGGAAAACAATGATTATGTTCTCTATGTTGAAGGCCTAAAGCATAACTTGTTAAGTTTTGGACAAATGGTACACAAGGGATATGATCTATAGTTCAAGAATGGAAAATGAAAGATTCTATATGAGAGTGAATTTGCACCCTAGGTACAATTCCCCTTTTTTCCTTATTACACATTAGAAAACCTAAGTTGGAGGCTTAAATTAACTTAATCCCACTAATGGTAGTCCACTTTTTGCTCATTTTGTGTGTCGGTGGAGGAATTTCTATCAGGGATGTTCGTGCAGTGTGCTTACATCCCTGGTAGATTCTTGCAGTTGAGCCAGTAGAGGTGTTACTCTTCCCATTAGCACCTAAGTTGTAACACCTCCCTCGAACACCTAACTTGAATATGGTCATTTCTTTCCTAATTCCTTCATAATAAATTCTTTAAACTTGCATTAGGAGGTTGGATGAAGATTGGAAGAACTCTACATCACTTCAAGCTCATTTTACACTCACATTCTAGCATTCCAAGCATTCCATAGCGGCAATATCACACTTCATCACATCGATAGAGTGAGTTTGGGACCACACCATTATAGTAAAGTCTTGAGTTCCTCTCATTTCTCCCCCAAGTATCCTTGAGTGCTCTTGGTGGAGGTGGTAAGCTTCCCTCTCCTCTCCTCTATCATTTGGTTGAGTAACATAGTACTATTTGTAGTGCTTGTGTTTTTACCACTTCTTTATCTCTTTTCCATTGGTTTTCCATGGAGGTGGGAACACCTAAATGGGGGTATGACTAGGGCAATCCCCTATATAACCACCCCCAACATTCTTTCTCTCTTGTTATGTGTAGATGTGCGAGCTCTTGGAGGATCAGTTGGAAAATGAGTTCATTGGTGAGATTCTCCTAATCTTTATCACTTTTACTTATTTTCTTTATAACATTAGAGATTACTTAACCTATTTAGTTACATCATTCTATCCTTTTAGTTAAATAGCTAGGCTAATAATTCATTTTAGTGTGTTTAAACTTGTCTCAGCTATTTTCTAGCCATATAGACTACCACACATTTCTGAGATGCCAACGCATTGCACTGTCATCCAAAATCCACACTATGTCCTCGGGAAGAGAGCTCCCTAAGGCACAGAGTTGGACCTAAAAACTAACTTTCCTAGCCCCACCTTGAAACTCAAAATGTAGAGTGATTGTATGACCCTAAAAATCCTCATCATTCTCATCCTTGTACCCTAAACATACACTTAGTTGAGGTAAGTTAGGGAAACCTCTTGTGTCTCAACCATCCATGACCTGGGGTCTTACATGTGGTGGTCCCCTCTCTTACAGATTTGTGGGAGTTCCAGAAACATGATTGCTATTGGTGTGCAAACTAAAGGTAATATTTTTCACTTGAATAGTACTAGTGGAAGTTGTTTAATTGCTCAAGTAGATGAAAGTTGGTTGTGGCATAGGAGGTTGTGTCATGTAAACTTTGACAACATTATCAAGATAAGTTCTACTCAATTAGTAAGATATCTGCCTAGGTTAGTGAAGCTTGCTAATGTAATCTACCAAGAATGTTGGATGGGTAAACAAACTAGAGTCTCCTTCTAGAGAAAAAAATTTCATTCAAATAATGTGTTAGAACTACTACATACCAATCTTTGTGGTCCCTCTAGAGTTAGAAGTATTCATGGAGAAAGTTACTTTATGTTGGTAATTGATGATTACTCTAGAATGATTTGGGTTTACTTTTTAAGAGAAAAGTGTGAAGCATTGGAAAAGTTCAAAAGTTTCAAGGCCATGGCAGAAAATGAAAAAGGTTTAAAAATCAAATTCTTGATATCTGACAGAGGTGGTGAATTCATTTCAAAAGAGTTCAATTCTTATTGTGAAGAACATGGAATTAAAAGATAGTTATCTACTCCTCAAATCCCTCAATAGAATGGAGTTGCAAAAAGAAATAATAGAACAATTCTGGATGCATCCAAAACAATGATGATGGAAGGGAATGTGTCTTAGATGTACTAGAGTGAAGCCGTAAGCACTGCTATATATACTTTGAATTGAGTAAATGTGAATGGTAATTCTGGTAAGACCCCTTATGAATTATGGTTTAGTTACAATCCTACTATTAAGTATTTCAAGATCTTTGGAAGAAAATGTTATATCAGGAGAGGCGATCATATAGAAAATTTTGATGCTAGAAGTGAGGAAGGGATCTTCCTAGGTTACTCCACAAACAACAAGGCATATCGATGCTATAGCAAAAGCTTGTTTAGAGTGCAAATGTCAAAGTTGATGAGGACTCTATCAAATCATCTAGATGATGCAACTACGATTTAGATGAAGACAACACAAATCTAGGGAAGAACACTCAAACATCAAATCTACTTCAAATTATCCCATATGTTTTGGTGAAGCAACTACAAGTTGTTCCAAAAAATAAATTCAATTAGGAAGCACAAATAATGCAAGTGTAGAAGAAAGCTCAAAAGACATAGAAGTTTGAGAAAGTCCCAAGACTCCAAGGGATGTAAAGATGAATCACTCTAAGAGAAAAGGAGTGCAAACTAGAAGAAAATTTGTAGAAGAATATTGTCTAATTTCAAAGATTGAACCTAAGAGTGTCACTAAAGCTTGTCAAGAGGAACACTGGCTAGAAGCCATGAAAGAAGAACTGACACAAATTGAAAAGAATGACATATGGACACTAGTTCCTAGGCCCAAAGACAATAATGTGATTGGTACTAAGTGGGTATTTAGAAACACGTTGAATGAAGAAGGTGAAGTGGTTCAAAATAAGGAAAGATTAGTATGTAAAGGGTACTCTCAAATGGAAGGTATTGATTTCAAAGAAACCTTTTCCCTTGTTGCTCGAATTGAAGCAGTAAGATTATTTCTTGCCTATGCTTCTTATAAGAACTATAAAGTATATCAAATGGATGTAAAGTCTACATTTTTGAATGGGGAACTAGAAGAAGAAGTGTACATTGAACAGCCAGATGGATTTCAGCTAACAAATAAGGAGGACATGGTTTGAAAATTGAAGAAAGCTTTGTATGGACTCAAACAAGCCCCCAAAACTTGGTACGCTAGATTGGACAAATATCTACTGAAGCTTGGATTCACTAAAGGTACTGCTGATAGTAACTTATACTTCAAATTAGATCATGATAAGGAATTAATCATAGAATTCTTTGTTGATGACATCATTTTTGGTGGAGATGATAATCTATTCATGAATTTTGTTGATGAGATGAAGAGTGAATTTTAGATGACCATGATTGGTGAAAAGCTCTTTCTCGGATTACAAATTACACAGTTGGACAACGGGATTTTCATATCTCAATCCAAATATGTGAGAGAACTATTAAAGAATTTTGGAGTGGAAGACTCCAAACTTGTTGGTACTCCCATAGTAACCAAATGTAAGTTGACTCAGAATGATGACTCTCCTAAGGAAAATCAAACTAGATATAGGTCAATGATCAGTGGATTACTCTACTTGGCTTAGACTAGACTAGATATTATGAACGTTGTATGTATGGTTGCTAGATTTCAAGCTAATCCAAAAGAATCACATGTGACTGTTGTTAAAAGAATCTTTAGATATTTGAAAGGAAAATTTGACTTTGGAATTTGGTATCCAAAGGATGATGATCCCACTTTGTGTGCATACATTGATGCTAATTGGGTTGGTGATGTGGATGATAGAAAAAGTACTAGTTGTGGTGCTTTCTTCTTAGGGAAGAAGTTGGTATCCTGGTTAAGTAAAAAGAAAAACTCAATTTCTCTATCTACTATTGAAGTAGAATATATTGTTGCTACCAATAATTGTACTCAAGTGATATGAATGAAACAGATGTTGAGAGATATCAAAGAAATATATGAAGAGCTTATTGCCACCTACTATGACAAATCAAGCACAATAAATATATCAAGGAACCTAGTGCTACACTCTAAGACTAAACATATATCAATTAAGTTTCATTTCTTGAGAGAGAAAGTGAATGAGAAAGAAGTGAGATTGGAGTAAGTGCCTACCAAAGAACAAATTGTAGATATGTTTAGTAAGCCATTGTTGAAAGATACTTTTGAGTATCTCAGGGGAATGGTAGGGGTAATTACCCCTCCTAATAAAAACTAAATTATGAATTAACTTTCATCAATCCATGAGCCTTATTGTTATATTATGATTCAGATTGATGGTTTTGTGGCTGCTACTCAGCGGGAGTAGTTAGATGTGCAGATATGTGGTTCAGAGCGTGTGTATGGAAAGGTCATGGTTACCTTTTCCATTGATGTCAAAGTGGGAGAAGTTTAATGTGAAAAATCCCTATGAAGAGATGTGAAAGTTGAGAAGTGAATTGTAGAAGAAGTCAGCATGTTGGGTTGATGGTATTTTTCACATCATGTGTTGCCATCAATGCCAAAGGGGGTGATTGTTGGATATTGTTGGATGTTGTGGATGTGTTGCTAATATGTGGTTATCATTGATGTCAACACTATTAGCATTTTTTGTATCTATTGTTTTATATGTCAAGGATATTGAGAAAATTATAAGAAAAAATGTTCCAAGTTCCTAGTGGAACTGTGCAGGTCATGAAGGTGTTTTTTTCTATACATAAAAGATTAGCTGATGTGGATTAAAAGGTTTATTGTTGATTATGTCTAGATCATCTATCGGAAGTTTCATAGGTCTGCATGAAGTTCTATGTGAGTTATGGTCTAACAGTGTTTTTCTAGTCTCTGTCAGTGTTCCCGAATAAAGATTGTGAGATTCTAGTTATCTCGGTTGTTGAAGATGCTTCTCTATTATTTCTTGGTGTTCTTAGATGTCTCTAGTTCATTCCCTATCTTTGTGGTACATCCACTTGATCTGGTGAGCATGTGATTCAATATTTTTTCTTGCGCATGTTCAATTTTTCATGTTCCTAGATGACATGTTGATGATAGCATGTTGTGGATGTTCAAGGTGAAATTAATTAAAGTATTTTTTTGTTGGAGATATTAATTTGGGTCTCCACTATGTTGTGGCCAACCTTGGTGGGTTAGCATTAAAATTTAGCTATTAATCTAGGCCGGCATTGCAAATATAATTTATTTTTCTTGGTCGACCATGTTGTGATGTAATCTCCTATAGCGGATATATAAGAGCGATTGTGTGATCAGTCGAAAGTATGCTTCATGTTCTCCTATATGCGTATGTGCAAATATCATTACTGATAAGAGTGTGAAGAAGATTGTGTGAAGTGTGAAGAAGTGTTGAGCTTAATTGGAACTATAATCAGGCTTGAGCAAAAGTTATTTTCTTAGTTCATACCCTCTAGATTTTTAATCCAACTTTGTTGGGAAGTGAGCCCCTTTTGTAATTGAGCTATAGAATCTAGGCAGTGTTCCTAAATGCATGTGCATTCCCATTATTGTTTTTCATTATACTTTTAGTAGGGTATAATCTTGTGGACTAACATCCATCATGGTTTTTCCCCTAATAGGGTTTCCACATTAAAAAATATTGGTGTTCTTTGTCTCTCTGATGTGTTAATTGCTTATGGTTAATTATTCCTTCATCAGATCTGAGATTAAGGATAAGCTAAGTTAGGAAAGGTTTAATTTTTTGTGATAATTGATTCACCCCCCCTCTTAGTTGTCTATCCTTGTTTTTCCAACACATGCCACCATTTTCTTAATTATTCTAGGTTCAAGAATTTTTATGTAAATTTCTTCCTCCCAGTCATTACCTCAAAGAATGGTATGCATTTATTATAAATTCCATTCAATGTCATTCCTACCTATTGACCCTATTTATGGATTTTCTTCAAAACTCTCAGTTTGATCTACAGGGCCTCATACCATTCCCAAGGCTTTGAAACCTTTGAGGAAGGAAATATTCCATCAATTATTAATCTTTCCTCAATGTAATCCATAATTATCTTTGTTTTTTGTAGGCGAAGATCTACATCCTCTTTATCTTGTGCCAATAAAGTCTACAACAACTCAAATGATCTATGTTCATCTCCACAAGTTGACAAAATTTCCTTAATCATGTTGTCTCCTCTAAGAACTACTACTTGTAGCCATTCGTGTGTAACCTATGTAGAGGTTTTCATCCTTTCATGCTCATTGACTACCTCTTTAGGAAACAATCCTTCAGGGGCTATTCCCTCACTTCCCATTGTTTGTAGAGGCTTAATCAGGTGTTGCACATACTTGTACACATCATTCAACTATTTTTGCAACTTCTCCTTTTCCTCTGTCTCTCTATCCAATCTCCTCATAATGGATTGAGAGAATTCTTGGAAATCTTCCTTCTCTTGATATGTGTTGATAGGCCCCAAGTCGATAGTCTACACTTTATAATCAAAATCTATAAATTCATCCTCAAATTTATTAGCTGAAGGAGCAGCAACATGAATCACCCTATTATTGGACTCATCTTTGATGATTCTAGAAATAATTCTGGCCTTTTTTTTTTCCTTTTCCAAGATTATCTAGTAAATCATCCCAGTTTGGAGGAGTATCATCTATAACTATTTTGTTTCTTCTTAATTCCTCATTGAGCTAACTAGGAGTAGAAGTATCTAGCTATTTCTCACCTTGTTTATCCTTTTCTAGTTGATTAGTGGAGGAACCAATATTTGAACCATGCACCACAGGAACTTCTTCATCTTTATCTTCCTTTTATTTTTCTTTCTCCCTAACGTCCTTTGGATTCACATTCTATACCTTATCATGTATCTTTATCACCTCATGAATTGGAGAGGGAGTTCTTTCATGCACACCTTTTTTTGGGGATTTCTCTCATTTGTCCTTGACTGGTGAATCTTCATATGATACCAAAGAAGATTGCATAATCTTATCAATCTCCACCTCTGCACTGTGAAGATCCCCATCCTTGAATTCTTCTGTGTCCTCCTCTTGATGGATATCCTCAACAACTGCCTCTATTGGCTCCTTTTCTTCATCATGCAGTTCTTGACTTGAAGGAGGGCCAGAAATATCCTCCTGTTGCTATGTAATAGAGGGAATCATAGTGGCATCTTCTTTTACCAAGCCTTCCTTAGGGGATGGAGTTCTCATTTTCTGGGTATAAACCTATGTTTTCTCTCCATAAATCTCAACATTTACCAGTTGTGGTCCTGTTTCATCCTCTTCCTTAGGGGGCTCATTTTTCTTCCTTAGTTTTCTTCTTTCGAGCATAGGTGTATCTCCCTTTTTTCCTTCTTCCTCTTGTTCCTCTCCTTGGGAAGATTTGATCTCCTTGGAGGAAATCTTTCTCTTCTTTGCAATGGGATTTCTCTTCTTTTCTTCTTCGGTCTCTACTTGACCACCTTTGATCTTAATTTTAAAAGGGGAGCCTATCTTTTCCTTTCCTTTTGGGGTTTTCTCCTCCTTAGAAGTAGACTAAGACTCCAAGCTTCCCATCAAGTCATAATTATACTATTTCCCTTCAGTATGTAACTCCCAAACCTTGTGCTTGATCCAAACTTAGTGTATTTGATTACAAGGGCATTGATTTGCTTAAATTATGTTATTTCCTCCTCCATCCAATCAATCTCACCTATTGGCTTATCCTTAACAGGTTCATAATCATGGTTTTGTATAAATTCTCCATCATCATCAATTTTATTAGGGATGGCCTTGATACTATACAATCTAATCAAATTAGCAGGAAATCTAGAGAGATTCTTCCTCACAAGATCAAATTCATCTTTGTAGTTGGCCCAATAGTCTTCAAGATTATCTTTATGTCTAAATTGTTTGTTGGCTCTCTTTTGAGCCTCACCTATTCTGTCAAATCTAGGCCTCTGAGTATGCAAGGATAGGTTGATGGTGTGTATCTCTTCTTCAAAAAAGTCTGTTGTGGCCAAGGAAGGAAAGGCCTCATGACCTCCAATCCTTAATGGGAACTCATTACCAAAACCAGTTTTATGCATATCCTTCTTCAAAGTTGCAACAAAGACACAAATTTTCCTTGTAATCTCCAAAAGAATGATATGATCAATAGGATACTTGGGCAATATATATGGAGCTCTCTAACAACCATCAATCCTATTGTAGGAAAATGTGGGAAACTATATAAACCAAGCTCCAAACTTTCAAACCAATTCCTTGGTAGCATTAGAAATTTTGGCATGCTCCACACCCTGGAGCAATCTTGTGATGTACATGGTGAATGCATCATTCACCCTTCTATAGATAGAACTATCCAAATGAAACTAAGGGTAGAATTCATAGATCACATCCTAGCCAAAGACCCCTTGAGTTTTCAATCCCTTATATGGATGGAACCTTGCCAAGGCATAGACAAAATAAGATGTCATGGTGAAAGTCTTGGTCTGTAGCACATTGCACAATTGCTCATGAATCATCCTACTAATTATTCCTACCCAATGGTAGTTTGTACCTTTCTCCATTCTCACTATCAAATAAAATATCCAATTTTCAAACATCCATGCACTCTTTAGACCCATCACCATACTGAGAAGGGTGATTGTATCATAGTAGTCTGATTTGAACTTAGCTTTGAAGAACTATTTTGGTAGTTTAGAAATGTATGCCTTCGATTTCTCTAGCCAAGTATCGATGATCTCTAGAGCCTTATTTGTACCCTACTTAATATTTCTTGGCTATTTCAATATCAAAATACACTACATGAGACTTATCTAGCATGTCAAATTTTTGGGCAACTGAGACAAGGGAAAAATTTGCAAGCACTCTACCTTATGGACTGATCACTCTCTATGTGCCTTGATCATGGTGTTGAGCACATTCTAAGACAGGCTCATAACATTACACTATAGAAGGAAAACCAACCACATGAGCCAACCTATAGTCTCGCATTCTCCTTACCAACATAGAAGGGTTGTTTGCATCCATCCTTGCCTTAAATTCTTCATAATCCCATGTTCCCACATTGGTGTCAGTCACCTCTAGACAAATGGAAACAAGCTTACTCTCTGGAATTTTTCTCTTCGAATCCAACTTAATCCTTTTAACCTTTGAGATATGAGCTCCATCAACATCATGATCCATTTCTTTGTTCTTACCCTTGCTAGCAATAACCTTGCTTGATTCAACCTACACTCAACAAAGTCACAATCAATATCCATTACAACACAAGAGTTAAGATTAGGCCATCATAAAAAACATATTCATCATCTAAATAAGGCCAAAAAATGATCAAAATCCCTTATAATCTTACAAACATGATTCCTTAAAAATTGTAGGATTTTCACTCCACGGAAATCAAGCTAGTGAGGAAAATTGAGAATTTCATGGCTAGGCAGAAATCAATGAGGAAAGCATAACTATCACCCAAAAGGTCATTTAATCAACATTATAGCTCAGGAAATGACAATACCTAACCTTTAATCATTCAAACCAATCATAAAATACTGAAATCATGCAATGTCAATTCATCCATTTCTACTATTTCCTCATTTTTAGAAGGTTCGGGGATTTCCATTCAAGATGAAAATTGATGAAGTTAACATAACTTTCACATTTATATGCATTCCTAGGTAAATGACAAGTCAATGGAAATTTTGGAGATTTTTGAGTGCGAAGGAGTTCCACGAGGTACCAAAAATCCCTTAAAGTCCTTATTTTTTCATAGTTTCGCCCAAATTGATTGAATCAACACAAATTTGGTATTTGGTCTCAAATTTTTTATTCATTTCAAATTTTTTATACATGATCTAAACCTATAACTCATTCAAGCATAGTTCGATTGATCTTAGCAAGGAATTTAAAAATTGTAACCCTATGGTTCTGCATGGATCAATAGTCCAAGCTTTGATACACTCATTTATTCAAACACATCAAAATCAACTCTTCCAAACAATAAAAATAAAATTGGTGATCAGATGCAAATGGAAAATATTAATTCAAACTCACATCCAGATCATCAATCCATCATATGTACATAACCCTAGATCAATTGAATCAAATCATCATCGCACACAACACCAAATTCAAAGGCCATTCCTAGTAGGGATTTAAATTATCATTTCAATGGAAGGCTACAACATCAACACTTAGGGTAGGCATCAAAATGAAAATGGGATAAGCCTAATTTAATCACGGACCTCCAAATATGAAAAAAACCAAGGATAGAAAACACTTAACACCATAAAAGCACATATACTCATCAATCAAAAGAAAAGGAATCATGCACATACCATTAATGAAGCAAAACTCAGGAGGATAGCTACTGGAAAAAAGTTTCAAATTCCAAAAGATGAGAACGAGACCAAGGGAGTGTCATCAAGACTAGTAATCTACAGCTCCAACAATCTAGCTCACACACAACTCCTTAGGACCAAGCTCTTCAAATTTGTTGTGAGGAAAATAACATCAATTTGCTAGCATAAAATCTCTCACAATTCCATTAAATGCAAGCTACAACATTCATACGATAGGCACAAATGAGGTGAAATGACAACCCAAGACGTACTTCAATTATCTGAGGGAGTGACAAAAGTTGGGAATCTGAAGACCCCAGGACATTCGGAGAATTCCTCCTGATATAGAATCCATGAAATACCAAAATTTTTAAAATGAAATAATGAGCAATAATCTTTGGACCTTCGAGACACAAACAAAAATTGAAGATTTCTGGCAGGAGAGGAAATACCTGAGACCCATGAAAAACCTGAAGCTCCCCTTTAAGTTGGGATTTTCAAAAAAGAAATCTCAAGAGATCATTTGCATGGGAAATATTGGCATCCAAGCATGTTTCAAAGAGGACAAACCTTCACAACTAGAGGATTATAAACACCCAAGGCAAAAGACTAGTCCAAGAGGAAAAACTACAAAAAATAGCCAAAAGGTCCAAAAAAAGGGGTTCCCTGCTTTCAACAGGGATTGTGTGAAAAAACTGCACAACAAGTTGTCATACACGTCATTTAATTTCACCTTGTCATTCACCTCCCAGTCGATCCCACCATGGTCATCTTCTTTGTTGTCATCGTACCACTAAATCACCAAAAACATGAACTCCAAAACCTCTTTGTCAGTGGTTGCAAGGTTTTGAAAACCCATTGCATGATGAAAACAAAGGAAATAAAAGTTAAAAGTTAGGAAACCTTGAAACCCCATGAAAAAAAAGGGATCACTAAATTGGAAGGTTTTGGAACTTTAGAACTTTGCAACATGAGTTAGAAAAAATTGGATCTCCATGACTCTTCACAACTTTGGCCCTTATTGAGTGGAATAACTTAGATAAATGCAAGATTTCTCTCAAACCCTGGATGCTCCTACATAAATATTCCTTCCTTTTCTTTCTTTGTATCAACACATCACACATCATGCTTTTGATATGAGCCTTTGAATGTGAAAGCGTGATGTAATGAAGTTATGCGATGTGTTGAAACATATCAAAATATTTATATTCTTTATTTTCTTTCATCTCCCATCACTCATATGTATTTAGAGATGAAAATGCATTAGAAATATGAAAAATTTGGTCAAGAACGCATGATTAAGATAAGTGGCATGATCACAGCCACTCAACATGCATCACTTAAAGCTTTAGGTGAGTGAAGATGCAATCAGTGATATGAAGGAAAGTAGTGATGAATGGGATTTGAGATATGTGTCCCTTGCAAGGAATCAATGAATTTTTCATGCATCACTAATATGAAGTGAGCTGGTGGTAAGCAAACTACGATGTATTGGAGTGTTGTGATGAGTGTGCAAGTGTTAATTAGTTATGAAAAGAAAGAAAAAAATGTGAATGGTAAATATAAGGCATCACTCATCACATTAAGTCTTTAAGCATGCATTAAACAATCAGCAATGTAAAGGAAGTGAGCGATAGGAAGAAACACTATGTATCATGCATCACGGATATGAAGTCAATGAGAAGGAAGCTAAACGCGATGTACATGGGGCACATGATGGACATCACTTAATTGAAATAATAACGCACATGCTTCCAAGTTGTTTTAAAAAGGGTCTACCTGGGTAACATGGATAATAATGACATAAAAAAACCTAAGGTGTACATCAAATATAGGGTAATGGGAAATATTTCTAGACACCAACCATAGGAAAAATTAAAACCCTCTAACCAAAAAAAAATGATTTTTATGTAAAGGAGAAAATTAGTACCCTTAGACATAAATACTTAAGGTTTTATATGAAAGGTCAACAAACCCTAAACCCTGGAACACAAAACCTTAATAAGTGGATAATCTCAAGACCTAGTAACTAGCCAAATATGGACTTAAATTCAGTGGAACAAAAAAAATTGAATTCTTCCACCATAATGCACAAAACTAGTTATATTTTCCCCCAAGTGTAGAGACAAGGATAGCCACACCAATGAATATCATATTTCTTCCATGAAAAATATGGTTGCATTTAAGATTGTACCACCATGAATGGCAATAAGAAAAACACATAGAGCTACAAATGCCACATAGTAATGAGAAACATAATAGAATGAAGATAATTGTTGATTAGAGGAATTAGGTGCATCAACACATGGAAGATCACCACAATCCTTAAGTTTATATATTTTACTAATCAAGGCCTTACATTCACTAGTAGACTGAAAATGCACTTGATGATATGCACAAAATGAGTTTTTAATGTATAATTTATTTCATGTTCTTGGAGGAAGAGTAATTAAGTAGGATTTAAGAAGCCTCAACAAGATACTCTCTTCATTAATATTAGGGGACACTTATTTCTCTTGTGAAGAAAATATTTTTTTCTTATCACAAGATGTCATACATATAGTAGATGATAAAGCATTATATGAAGATGGAGAGGAAATTTGGAAACATAGACATTTCTTGGAAAAGTATGGTATAGACTTCTCTTGATCCCTATCATTTTTTTCCATGTTTAGAAGTATTTTTTTATCCAAGACCATAAAATGCTTCCAACTCAAATGAAGAGATTTTATCTACACGCTTCCAAGAAATATTTTCTTCTTCCTGAGCATGTAAATCCTTTTTTAATTTTTTTTAGTTATGCATCTTCTTCTCATGAGGGTCAGGAGTTGAAAATCCCCCATCACCACCATGGGGTGATATTGTTGATGTAGAACCAAGTTGAGTAAATGAAACATAAGATTATTTTGGTTTAGATTTTGAGATTTTGTATTCTCCCATAAAGGAGGGTGTAAAATCTAATGAACCCTAATAATCATCTAATATTTTTGTTGTAGATGAAAGAAAATTAGAATTACCATCCTTTATAGGTTCTACCTTTGAAGTTGGAATCAATTTATTAAGAGAGTTGGAAGTATTATGTTTGAATTTGTCTTGTAACTTATGACTCTCTTCATCAACTTTAACTGTATATATCTTGTTATATTCATACTTCATCTCATGGTGAATGGTATAATAGACTCCCTTCATGGTATGAATCCATGGTCTACCTATGAGAAGGTTTTATGAAAGAGGTCCTAACATGATATGGACAAGAGTAGGAAAACCCACAGGTCTAACCTCAATGGGTAATGTGATCATTTCTAATGTTTGCTTATTAACATTGCCAAAGAAATGAATATTAATATCATTGGGGTCTATAATATTCTTTTCCACACCATTTTATCTAGAAGATGAATGCTATAAACATTAATACCCACTACATTGTTTATTAGAGTATGCCTAGCTTCAGTTTTATTAGCAATCACCTTTATCATTAAGGCCTCATGGTTATTTTGGATCTCAAATGAGGGTAATCCATGTTGAGGGAATGTAATATATAAATTTATCACTTGTATACAATCAAATGAGGTCGATACATCATTAATTTTAATAGAATATTGGGTATTACCCTTTTACAAAATCTTTTGGAGCATCCTATTGTATATAGGTGATGTTTGAATCAAATACCAAAGGGAGATGTTTTCTAGAATACAATGAAGTTTCTCAACAAGATCATACTCTTTACCATTACACTGAGGAATGTTATATGTGTGAGTAACTATGTGATAAATTATTTGTTGCCACACATTCTTTCTAGTGATTTTCTCTGCAAATTTTAAGATAGAACCTAGAGTTTTTGGTTTATTTTGAGGTGGTTCTATGATGGGAGGTGAACCAATTGTTACTTTTTCATTCATAACCTCAACTGAGTTATCTACTTGTTGATGACCTTCCATTGAGGGGGGATCTAATGTCAACTTAGAATCTTCATATATGACATCCCTCTTATAGGCTTTTGAAAGAAATGTATCAACTATTTCATCCTTTTGTGCCATAATATCTTCCCAAGTAGGAGAGGTTTTGGAAGAGAAACAAACAAGATTCTCATGATAGTCATTGATTGGATCCTCTAACAACATGATGCATTCTTCACAAGTGGGTGAGGTATTAGGAGAAGAATAACTATGATTTTCATGATAGTCCATGTTTGCATCCTCTTGCACCAAATTTTTCTCACAAGTAAGGAAGATGTTGGGAGGTGAATGAAGATTAGGCAAGTGATTTTAAGAAATGTGTCAATAATTTCATTTTCTTGAGTTAAGATACTCTCACAATTAGGAGGGATATTATGATAATAGCTATCATGAGTATCAATTATTGTATTTTTTGGAATGTTAGAAGCCTTAGTGGATGATCTAGGTGAGATGAAGTCCCCAAGGGCATCATCTAACATGTCAAGTTCATCACAACTAAATGACTTGGTAAATATAGAATGTGCTTGTGGAAAGAGATCTAACATGATTAGATTACTCTAGTTTCCCCAAGATTAATCATTAATTTGAAATCTAGGCTTACACATGTTAAGGAAAACTAGAACTGAAAACAAACTAATAGATTTGATGCAAGCATAGATCTAGAAACTAGGTTCCAAGTATGCAAACTAACAACAGGTATAAATATGTTCTAGAGATCTCATGCAGGTTTATGGAGGATAAGGATTCCTTAGGGTGTCTTAGTCCTATTAGGGATTTTTCTGAGATTTCAATTTTAGAGGCACTAATGATAAGAACTAACTATGTGATAGCTCACAAACCCAAATTTAGAATTCATTATGTTGTTGTTTTGTAAGTTTCCAGATTTTGCAATATGTTGTAACAACTTAAGGTTTTTAATCTTTGCAAAATTGAAACTAATCTACCTAAATTATGTAATGTTTTAGAAAATACATGAAATTGAACTACACATATAATAATATTCAATACAAAAATGCAACAAGTTTTCATAAATTTGTAACAAATCAAGAAAAATGACTCCTTTCATGCACATGCAATAACATTGCTTCAAAATTTTAGAAGAGACATCTACAAGAAGAAACAAAATGAAAGTATAGAGATAGAACAATGTGTGAACTTTCTCTAAGACACCTGAAGAAGGAAATGGACTCCCAAGGGAATCCAAATCCTTGACAAGGGTTCAAAAAACTAAAAAAAGTGAATTTTTATATTGTTGTTTAATGTTGTTGTCTTTGTTTGCAAATAGGTTGAACAATTGATATTTTTCTAGATTTTGCTCAATTTAAGAAAATGTGCCTCAAAATGAAAGTTTGCAACAAAGGTGAAAATGTTTTGACAAGTTATGAATGCAAATTTTAGATCTAAAATGCAATAATTGAATAATTCTAAGATGACACAACTTGAAAATGATGATTTTGATGCTATTTTGAAATCAATTAATGCAATTTTTTTCAATTTAAGACAATATGATTCAAATGAAAATATGCAACAATAAAGGAAAATTTTGAATGCAATTTTTCAGATCTAATATGTAATGATTGACTAATTTGAAGATGCAAAATTCTAAGAAAGATGATTTGATGCAATTTTGAAACACAAATATGCAATTTTTCACTTTTCAACCTAAATGAAAGATGTAATTTTGAATGCAATAAATAATTTCAGACATTAATGACATAATGAATGTAAATTTGATCTAATATGACTGAAACAAACCCTATTGTAATCTATGATGCAATGTGATGTGCAATATTTTTAATTTTTATGACTCTTTATAATGCAAAAATGAAACTCTAAATGAACAATGAAAAATCTATATCTAGGGTTTGAAATATTTCTAATTTAAAAATATTATGATGTTAAATTTAAGGTTCAAAAAAATGTAACCAAAGAAAATGGGAACTCTAAGTTTAAATGACTAAACCTAGGATTAATATCTTCCTTTTTCAAAGGTACATTAGAATGCATCAAGGTGAATAGATTGACTATCAACCATGAAGGTGAGCCAATCAAACTTGGATTTGTATTCTTAGGGACTTTAAAATGGATTAAAATTGATTGGAATTGATTAAACTAATTAGAATATGTGCCCTAATGTGAAAAATGCATGATCCTAATAATGCACAAACTGAAACAATAGTTTGTAGGTGGATCCAGAAAGTACAAAGTGATATGTACTTGCCCAAAAATATTGTTTTAGCCACTATAGAATAACATAGTCACCAAGGGGCTATTGGATATTGCTGATATGTGGTTGCCATTGGTGTCAACACTATTGGAATTAATGTCTTTAAGACTGTATATATCGAGGGTATTGAGAAAATTATAATAAAATAAGTTGTAGGTTGTAAGTGATGTAGTGAAGTTCAGTATGGTGGCTAGCTCAATATATTGATGATAATAGGTTGTAGATTAAAGGGTTTGTTGAAAAGTATATCTATTTTATCCACATGAAGTTTTAGAGGTTCGCATGAAGATTTGATTGAGTTATAAGTATTTGTGTTCTGACAGTTGTTTTGTTGCTTTAGCTGGTGCTCCTGAAAGAAGATAATGTGATTGTAGTAATTTGAGTTGTTGTGGATGCTTCTATTGTGATTCATGATGCTTTTGGATTTTTCTAGATCATGCTCTATCTTTGTTGTTGGTCTGCATTGATTGTTGTGCTTGTGATTGGTGATTTTCTTCTATGAGTTCATGTTTTTCATGATCATGGCTGATAGGGTGATTGTAGCATGTTGTGGATCTTCAAGGCATAAATGATGAAGGTGTTTCGTGTTTGAGACATGTTTTTTTGGGTCCTTACTATGTTGTGCCCAACATTGTTTGGTTCACATTGATAAATTGTTTATTTTGTTGGGCCGATAGTTTGTACATATTTTTATATTTTTTTGGGCTGACATGTAGTTTATATTATCCTTAGTTGCAAATATATATAATCAACTGTTTATACCATTTGAAGGTGTGGTGTGCAATGTATTCCATGTTTTGTGTGCCCACAATGTTCTAATATTTCGAAGGTAGAAGTAAAGTGTTAAGAAGAGTGAGCAGAAGAAAGTGATTATATGCTTAACCGAAACTGTAATTAGGCATTAGAAGACATTATTTTATCGGTTCAAAATCTTCTAGATGTAATCTGAATGTGACTATAAGACAACGAGTCTTCTTTTGGGAAGTAAGCCTTTTTGTATTTTAGCAGTGAGCTCTAGGCAGTGTACCTAAATGCATGTGCATTCCCCATTTATAATAATTTTATATTTTTAATAGGGTATAATCTTATTGATTAACCTCCACCATGGTTTTTCCCCTAATAGGGTTTCCACACAAAAAAATCTTGGTGTTATGTTTGTTTTGATGTGGTAATGGCTTATGCTTTCATGTTTATTTATCAAATCTGAGAATAAGTTTAATTTGTATAATTTTAGTGACAATTGATTTACGCCCCTCTCAGTTTTTTTCCCTTGTGTTGTAAAAAATTGGTATTAGAGTAGGTTCCTTGGAAGAAGTTTAATAGCTTGAGGTGATCTGGGATGGCGAAATATAAGAAGGATAGTTTGAGATTCAATGGAACTAATTACTCTTTGTGGAAGACTTGAATGGAGTTTCATCTAAGATGCATTGGTGAACCTTATTGGACAATTACAAAGAATAGGTATATCATCCCATAGAATGGTCCTTCTACTACAAGTGAGATTAAGGAAGCCAAGTACAATATTAGGGCTAAGGAAGAATTGTTGAGTGCTTTGACTAATTTTGAGATGACAAATGTAATGGAGTTGAAGACTGCTTATGAGATCTAGAAAAATTTGGAAACTTTATATGAAGGTGATACCCATGTGAAGATTGCTAAGCTACAAAACCTGAAAGGGAAATATGAAATGTTAAGAATGGGTGAAGATGAGAACATCACTTATTTTATGCAGAGAATGAAAAAAATTGGGTGTAGTATCAGATGTGCTAGTGGAACATTATAAGAATCAAAGATTGTTGCTAAAGTGCTCAGATCTTTTCCTGTTGCATACAAACATAAATCTATTGTTATTGAGGAGATTTAGATTGTCACAAATGTAACCAGAGACATGTTGATTAGTATGCTTACTTATTTTGAGTTAAGTGAGTTTGGTGAATCTCTTTCTAACACAAAATATGCATTCAAAGCTAGTATCTCCAAAAAAGATAAATATAGATATGATCTAGGAGAAAGTTCTTCTAGAAAAATGTCCAAGTATGAGCAAGAAATGAGAGATATTGAAGAAGAGAGAAAACTAGATGAGCTTGAAGCACTTATTGTCAAGAGGGTAGCTAGAGGAGAAGGTAAGTATAAAGGAAAATTGTCTCTAAATGTTTTTCTTGCAATAAGATAGGTCATTTTTCCTCAATGTGTCAGGAAAGAGTTCCTAAGCCAAGACCTAACAAGCCTAGATTCCAAAGAAAGTGTTATTATGCTACTGACGAAGATGTGACAGATGATGAATCTGATAAAAGGGATTTAAGTGAGGATGAATGGGTATTTATTGCTATCACAGAAAATGATCTAGTACCTATTGAATTTGCTAGTTGCACAAATGTGGAGAAAGCTCTAGCTACCAGAGTTGAAGAAAAATATGAATGAGTGATTGATAGTGGATGTTGCCATCACATGACAAGTGATAAAAGAAAATTTGTGATCTTGGAAAAGTATGATGGTGGTGTTGTAATATTTGGTGATGAAAAAGCTGGTGTAATCCATGGTAGAGGATCCATTTCTCTTGATGGTAAGCATAATACTGATGATGTTCTATATGTGGAAGGTTTGAAGCATAATCTCTTAAGTGCTAGATAGATGGTTGACAAGGGATACAATCTTCAATTCAAGAATGGAAAGTGTAGAATATTGGGGAGTTCCATAAATGTGATTGCATCTGTTACAAAAACAAAGGGTAATATCTTTCACCTAAATGCTACTAGTAAAAGTTGTTTGATTTCTCAAGTTGATGAAATTTGGTTGTGGCATAGGAGAATGTGTCATGTAAACTTTGATAATATTATCAAGACAAGTTCTACTCAGGCAGTGAGAGATCTTCCTAAGTTGATAAAACCTACTAATGCTATATGCAAGGAATGTTAGTTAGGGAAGCAAACTAGAGTTTCATTCCAAAGAAAATAGCATTATTCAAATGAAGTGTTGGAGCTTGTGTATACTAACTTGTGTGGTCCTTCTGGAGTCAAAATTTTACAAGGAGATAGATATTTCATGTTACTTAATGATGATTATTCTAGATTGATGTGAGTTTCTTTCTTAAGGGAAAATTTTGAAGCTCTAGAGAAATTCAAGATTTTTAAGGCTATGGTTGATACAAAGATAGGTTTGAAGATTAAATGTCTGAGATCAGATAGAGGTGGTGAATTCACTTTCGGTGAGTTTAATTATTTTTGTGAAAATCATGGGATAAATAGACAATTATCTGCCCCACGGGCCCCTCAACAAAATGGAGTTGTGGAAAGGAAGAGCAGGACAACTCAAGAAGTTGCTAGGACCATGATGTTGGAAGGAAATGTTCTGCATACCTACTAGAGAGAATCTATGAGTACTACCATTTACACTCTCAATTGGGTACATGTCAAAGGTGATACTAGTAAGAATCATTATGAGTTGTGTTTTGGTTATAAGCCTACTATTAGATACTTCAAAATATTTGGGAGTAATTGATATATCAAAAGAGATGAAGATATAGGAAAGTTTGATGCTAGAAGTGATGAAGGAATATTTCTTGGTTATTGTACTAAAAGTAAAGCCTACCGGTGCTAAAATAAGAGATTGAGGAAAGTAGTTGAAAGTAAAAATGTCAAGGTTGATGAAGAAATAGTAAGAACATCCAAAATCTACAGATATGATTCAGAAAATTAGAATGATAGTTCAAATAAAGGAAAGAAAGCTTAGACCCTAAATCAAGTTTAGATCATTCTAGTGAATCAGGAAAATATAGAGGAAGAAACTAGCGAAAGTGCAGAAGTGAGATCACAAGAGTTTGAAGTTCAAGAATACCCTAAGACTCCAAGATATGTAAGACAAAATCATTTAGAAGATCAGATTATAGGTGATAAGAACAAAGGTGTTCAAACTAGGAGAAGAATAGTAGAATAATATTTTTTGATCTCAAAGAATGAGCCTAATAGTGTTAATGAAGCATGCAAAGATGAACATTGGGTGGATGAAATGAAAGAAGAACTATTGCAAATCAAAAATAATGATACATGGATTCTTGTTCCTGGACCTAAGGACAAAAATGTAATTGAAACTAAATGGGTCTTTCGAAACAAACTAAATGAGTAAGGTGAAGTTGTTAGAAACAAAGTAAGACTTTTGTGTAAAGGATATTCTCAGATGCAAGGAATTAACTTTGAAGAAAATTTTGCTCCTATTGCTAGGATTGAAGTGATGAGACTATTTCTTGCTTATGTTGCTTACAAAAATTTCAAGGTTTATCAAATGGATGTCAAGTGAGCATTTCTAAATGGTGAACTAGAAGAAGTGTATATTGAGCAACTTGATGGATTTCAGATGATTGATCAAGGAGATATGGTTTGCCAATTGAAGAAAGCATTATATGGAATTAAGCAAGCCCCAAGAGCATGGTATGCTAGATTGGACAAGTATTTGTTGAAGCTTGGATTTAATAAAGGTACTAGTGATAGTAATTTGTATCTCAAGATTGATCATGATAAAAATTTGATTGTTGAAGTCTTTGTTAATGATATCATTTTTGGAGGAGATGACAGTTTGTGCATGAAGTTTTTGAATGAGATGTAGAGTAATTTTGAGATGTCTATGATTGGAGAAATGAAATTATTTTTGATATTGTAAATTATTCAGCTAGATAAAGGGATCTTTATATCTAAGTCCAAGTATGTGAAATAATTGCTAAAGAAGTTTGGTATGGAAGATTCAAAGCCAGTTGGTACACCTATGGTGACTAGATGTAAGTTGACACAAGATGACGATTCTCCTAAAAAAATAGACTAGATATAGATCCATGATTGGTGGATTGTTGTATTTGACTCAAACTAGACCTGATATCATCAATGATGTATGCATTGCTACAAGATTCCAAGCTGATCCTAAGGAATCTCATGTAATAGCTGTGAAGAGGATTTTTAGGTACTTGAAGGGGATAGTTGATTTTTGCCTATGGTATCCTAAATAAGATGACTTTACTTCGAGTGCTTTTACTAATGTTGATTGGGTAGGATATGTGAATGATAGAAAGAGTACTAGTGGTGGTGCATTTTTCTTGGGAAAGAAGCTGATTTCATGGTTAAGTAAGAAGTAGAATGCCATTTCTTTATCTACTACAAAGGTAGAATACATTGTTGCTGCTAACAATTGTACTCAAGTATTGTGGATGAAATAGATGTTGAAAGATATAAAAGTTGTGTATGATGAACCTATTTCTATATTCTATGATAACTCAAGTAAAATTAACATTTCTATGAATTTGGTGCTAGATTCAAAAACCAAGAACATATCTATCAAGTTTCACTTTTTGAGAGAGAAGGTGAGTAAAAAGGAAGTCGGATTTGAGTATGTTCCCAATAAGGAACAAATTACATATATCTTTACCAAACCCTTACCTAAGGATAATTTTGAGTATCTCAAAGGGAAGCTAGGGGTGATTACCCCTCCTAATAAGAATTAAGATGCATTAACTTCCATTAGTCTGTGCATTTCATAGTCATATCTTGTGATCTAGATTGATGTTGTGGTGGCTGCTACTTAGGGGGAGTAGTCAGATGTTTAGAAATTTGGTTAAGATCTTGTGTGGAGAAAGATAATGTTCATCTTTGTCATTGATTTCAAAGGGGGAGAAGAGTCATGTGAAAAACTGTGAAAGAGTTAAGGAGAAAAGAGTCAAAATCTAAGTGGGGGGAAGTGCTAAGAGAAAGTTTCAATGATGATGTTTTTCACATCATGTGTTTCCATCAATGCCAAAGGGGGAGATTGTTGGATATTGCCGATACATGGTTGTCATTGATGTCAACACTATTGGCATTAATGTCTTTAAGGCTATATATGCCAAGGATATTAAGAAAATTATAATAAAATAAGCTGTAGGTTGTCGGTGATGTAGTGAAGTTCAATATGGTGGCTAGCTCAACATATTGATGATAAAAGGTTACAGATTAAAGGTTTTGTTGACAAGTATATCTAGTTTATCCACATGAAGTTTTAGAGGTTTGCATGAAGATTTGATTGAGTTATGAGTATTTATGTTCTAACAGTTGTTCTATTGCTTTAGTTGGTGTTCCTGAAAGAAGATAATGTGATTATAGTAATTTGAGTTGTTGTAGATGCTTCTAAGGTGATTCATGATGCTTTTGGATGTTTCTGGATCATTCTCTATCTATGTTGTCGGTCTACATTGATTTTTGTGCTCGCAATTGGTGATTTTCTTCTATGAGTTCATGTTTTTCATGATCATGGACAACATGGTGATTGTAGTGTGTTGCAAATATTTGAGGCATAATTGTTTAAGGTGTTTCATGTTCAAGACATGTTTTTTTGGGTCCTTACTATGTTATGGCTGACATTGTTTTGTTCACATTAATAAATTTTTTATTGATTTGGGCTGACAGTTTGTATACATTTTATATTTTTTTGGGCCGGCATGCAGTTGATATTATCCTTAGTTGTGGATATATATGATAAATTTTTTATACCATTTGAAGGGATAGTGTGCAATGTATGGCCTATGTTGTGTGCAAACAATGTTCTAATATTTCAAAGGAAAAAGTAAAGTGTGAAGAAGAGTGAGTAGAAGAAAGTGTTTATGTGCTTAACCAAAACTATAATCAGGAATTAGAAGATGTTATTTTATCAGTTTAAAATATTCTAGATGTAATCCGAATGTGAATATAAGATAGTGAGTCTTCTTTTGGACAATAAGCCTTTTTTTAATTTGAGCAGTGAGCTCTAGGTAGTGTTCTTGAATGCATGTGAGTTCCCCTATTTATAGTAATTTTATACTTTTAATAGGGTATAATCTTGTGGATTAACCTCCACCATGGTTTTTTCCCTAACAAGGTTTCCACATAAAAAAAATCTTGGTGTTATGTGTGTTTTTGATGTGGTGATGGCTTATGCTTTCATGTTTATTTATTAGATCTAAGAATAATTTTAATTCATATAATTTTTGTGACAACTGATTCACCCCCCCTCTTAGTTGTCTACCCTCATGTTGCCATTAGGGGCATATGAGTCCCTATTAGGGGGTCCTACTTAAATTCTTTGGGTCCTCTAGTAGAAGATCTAAGACTTTCATTTTCGCTTGTAAATTTTTCGTAACACTATTGGATAATTTTATAGGTGAGTTTCCATGGATTGGAAAGATGTATGACAATAAATACAAAAATGGACAAATTATCTTCAAGATTCCTTCAATCCTCTTCAATTTGAGATCTTGTTAGAATTAACCATGGAGATAGCATGCCAAGATCTTGAGGCCAAATGGAAAGCACAAGAATGGATATGACAAGAATAAATAGTATTCTTATCAATTATGCAAATATGATTCAATTGTTGTGTACAATGTATGGGAGACACCATGGTTATATAGCCAAGGTGAGATACAAGATGTCATAAGATTGTGACAATTATCTTAATCATATGATATGAGACAACTTATTACTACTACCTAGGTCACGTGTGTTATAATTCAAAAGATAAGATAACAACTAATGGCAAATAACACCTTCTAGAAAGATTCTGAGGACCTAAGTAAACATGTAAATAAGTCCCCTAGTAATGAATTAACTATGTACAAGACTTTATTTACACCAACACCCCACCTTAAGTGCAACTTAGGGAGTAACAAATTATTATGCAAATAACATAAATATGCAAGAATGTGTCTTGGCTACGAGGCCATGTTAGGTACCCATGTACAAATGCAAAACAAATCTCTCAAAAATGGAAAAAATTAGAAAACCCAGTGGGACAAAAATCCTCCCTGAAAGAGAGATGAAATACAAAAAATAAATTCTCTCAATGAAGAATGAGAAGGAAAAAATCCCATGTGAGGAAAAAGACCCCACCATAAGAGAGAAGTAGAAGAGAGACAATGCAGCCAAACAACATTCCTCCCCTTAGGAAGAAACAAAACCATGAATGTATGCAAGAGTTCTTCCCATTCCTAAAAGGAAGATGAATGAAGATAGATTGTGTATGATGTATTTGAAGCATTCTCAAGTGTCTCCATATCAATACTAAAAGATGAGTCACTCCAAATAGATGTTGTAGGCTATACTACTAAATAGGTTAATTCAAAATCTAGTAGAGATGAATGTAGAACATAATCCAAAGAAAAAGGTATCCCCTCTGAAGAAAAAGAAGCCTCCTCGAAATGTTATCCAAAAGTATCCACAATCATGTCAAACTACAAGGAATGATCATGTAGAGATTGAAAGAGAGGATCAAAGTGTTTCTTCACAACAACTAAAGAAGGATCTTCTCCATGAAAGAGAAGATGAATGTCATCAATGATGTCTCCCAAATCTACAATATGAGAGTCCACAAACAAGTCTAAAATACCTATCAAGAAGCTAGCTAGAGTAGTCAAATTTGAAAGAAAATGAATATCCTGCTGCACTAAATTACAAGAAGGCATATTTTTAGAAATACAAGCATCATCAACTGCAACAATAGATGGAGGAGATGAAATTCATGACTCAAGAACTGGATCTAATGTGAGAACTCCCAAGTTCAAGAAGCCAAATTTCTCCTTTGAATCATGGTTCACACTAAAAGTGTGATCAATAGCCAAACGAAAAATGTCATCATCAGAAGCAAAATCTACAAAGGTATACAACCTAGATGAATGATCAACCACCCCAGTAGCAATGCTCTCTCTACTCTCCAAGTTTCAAATGAAGACTAAATTAGGTGTGAACTCCATAATCCTCCCATCTCCACCATGTGTGATATGATATATGGAAAGAAGATTATTCATCAAATGAGGAACACATAAAACATCCTAGAAATTTTTGTCCCAAAAACTAAGAGATCCCTTCCCAATTACACTCATGTATGTATTATTTCCCATTAAGATAGGAGACATAGTACAAGGCTCAAAAGAAGAGAATATAGATTGTGAAGATGCTATATGATGAGATGCTCCTGAATCTAGAAGCCATCTCCTTTATCCATGACTCGAAAAAGAACAAAGAGAATTTCCTTTATTTCCTGATGTAGAAGCTTGACCTTTGTCCTTTTTAGACTATTTTGAAGGAGGGGGTGATTCAGAAATTCTAGAAGGAAAATCAATGTGATTCTTTTTGAGAAGATGTTTCAACTCACCAATATCCTTTTTATATGTTCAACAGTATTCTTCATGTTCATCCTTCTTGCAATATGCACAAGTTTTCTTCTCCTTCTTAGATTAATTCTCTATGAAAGAGGATTTTTTCTTTGCTTGATCTGAATGTTGATTATTCTTTGCTTTCTTTTGTTTCTTATCTAATTTTGGTTCTTTCACCTGACTAACCAACAATTCCTAAGATTTGGAAGTCTTGATGAGACCCATTGAGGTAAGCTTTTGTTGCTCATGTATCAACATCTCAAAAATTATGCAAATGAAGGTGTAGTATATGTAGACCACATAGTCAATCTATGAGTATGAAAGCTAGAAAAAAAGGAAGCATAATCAAGACCAAGTTTGTTCATTGT
This sequence comes from Sequoia sempervirens, assembly GCA_007258455.2. Taxonomy (NCBI): domain Eukaryota; kingdom Viridiplantae; phylum Streptophyta; class Pinopsida; order Cupressales; family Cupressaceae; genus Sequoia; species Sequoia sempervirens. The sequence goes on from VDFB02252616.1 coordinate 62,230,307, forward strand.
ATTGTAGAAAACCTGAATGTCATTCTTATAAATTCCACATGCGTTACATTTCTCTCTTAGATCATTAAACTTACTAATGTAGTCTTTAATGTTTTCAAAATTCTTAGGATCAAGGCGCATTAGTTCATTGTCAATTTGATAGCCTCTTCATTTTTAGTACCATACAATGTTTTCAATTCGTCCCAAGCTTCATGAGAATTTTTACATGACTCAATTTGAAACAAAAAATCTTGAGAAAGTAGTCTACAAAGATATCCAAGAGCTTTGGTATATTTAATCATCCATTTTATCTTTCTATCTACATCTGTAGGTGCAGGTACCTTATTATCAACATATAGAATAGTCCATGAATTTTTATGTCATGTTGAATAATTATATGATGTGAGCAAAGGAACCTTATAATGATCCATGAAAATGAGAGAGCACAAGCAAACAGATCAAAAGAATGCACCAATAGAACCCACCCCCCAAATCACTTAATTAAGAAACCCCCCAATAATATATGATTTATAAATTTACATTTAGTGCATTTATAGTTGCTAGATACTAAAAACAATAAGCTAGATTTGATCTTAGTGCTTATAGGTTCCAAAATAGGCCTCAAACTCAAAGTGAAACTTTTACAAAAAATGAGATCAAACTAATTGCAGCACTAGAAAGCACATGAAAAAATATGCACTTTCAAAAAAAAATCACCCCAAAATATTACTATAGGAGAAAGATATGAGCTCTTGAAGTTCCCAAAATGAGGATGAAGCAGCAACACCTATGAGAATCTGAAATTTTTGGAAAATCCAAACACCAAAACCAAAAATTAATTGCACCACTATGAAGAGCATGAAAAATTAGCCCAAATAAAAAAAATCTCTAAAAAAGGAGCTCGTATGACTAAGTTATGGGCCTTTGAAGTTTTCTTGCAAAATCATAAAGCTCATCTATGAAGGGGGAAAAATATTACAAATACATGCTAACATCAAAAAATTGTGAAGTTAAAATTGATGGGAAAATAACTATCATGTACTACTCCAAGTTAAACATGATGGCTTGCAAGCCATCATAGGTTGTCATTTCCCTTGTCGAAATATTCCTAGAATCTTGGTAGAATATGCTTTATGATATAATATTCCTATGGAATACTCTAAGGATAGAAATCTCATAGTACACTAATGGAATCTTTTAAAGTGGTTGGTATATTCCTTTTTCATTCACCTGCTTTATTTGAAATTACCATCAGATGAAATTCAAGTTGTCAATTTTTAATAAAGAGCTGTTGGTGGGGCCTTGCATGACTGAGTGGGTGAATTGGAGATCGCCACATGGCAATATGTCAGTAGGTTGTATCCTCCAAAGGTATAAGGTACGTCTCCAGGATGCAAAGTTTGCAGACAATATCATTTGTATTTTTATTTTTTATTTTTTAAAATAAAAATATTTTCAAAAAATTAAATAAGGGATTTAAAAAAATTCAAAAAAAAAATTCAAAAAATTCTAACGAATTAATATATATATTTTAAAAATTTGTACCCAGGTAATAATGATGACTTGGGAGGCCGTACGGATCCTTGGGCAATTTTTTTTCCTTGGTGGACAACTTCTTTGATTTGGATGATTTTTTAGTTGATCTTAGGGGTTTTGGCCCTTCTAGATGTAATGGAAAGGTCAAATTTGAGACAAAATGCTCAAAAGATGTAGCTACCTTTTGGATTTGGCAACCACTCTTCAGCTTTAGACCCTCATAGATTTGGCTTCATATGTTCGATTTGGATGAAACAAAACAAAAAACTGAATTTCTCAAACCCTCGAAACTCAATGGTGAGCTCATATTTGCACCAAGAAGCTCCAATTTGAAACTAAAATAAAGAGCCACAAAAAGGAACCCCTCAAAATTTGGTATTTCTATCATTTTTTTTATTCTCTAGGTCATCATACGATGCAAGAGAAGAACATACTCAAATTTTCAATATTTTCCAAGATCTCTCAAAAAATGGCTAACCAAAGGCACCCAACCTACTCTGATACCATGTTAGAATTGGCTATGGAGATAGCCTACTAAGATCTTCAAGCCAAATGGAAAGCACAAGAGAGAGAATATGGATATGACAAGAATAAATTGCATTCTTATCAATTATACAAATATGATTCATTTTTTGTGTACAATTTATGAGAGACCCTTTGGTTATGTAGCCAAGGTGAGATACAAGATGTCATAATATTATGACAAGTGTCTAAATCACATGGCATGAGACAACTTATTACTATTACCTAGGTCACATGTGTTACAATTCAAAAGATAAGATAACAACTAGTGACAACTAACACCTTCTAGAAAGATTCCTAGGACCTAAGTAAAGTTAACATGTAAATAAGTCCCCTATTAATGAATTAACTAGGTACAAGACTTTACACCAACATATCTTCACATTAACAAAGAGAGGATGATCCAGGTGGATTTAGAATACCTAAAAATTTCAGTCTCAAAATTCATCCAAATCAGCATCATTGGATAGAGCTTGTTGAAATAGTCCTGACGCAACTTGAATGGGCTCAAAAGGAGTTTGTATGCAGAAGTTATGCATGGTCAAAAGTCTAGTCAAATAGGTGAATCAGGCATTCAAAAAGGAAAAAAAATGATTTTCTTGAAATGAGGCAAAAATGATGCTAGGTCGTAGTGCTCATCACACTGATTCTAGAACTATATTCAATTTTGAAAACGAAGCTTGTATGTGAAAGTTATGGCTGGTCAAAGGTTGGTAAAAAAATTGACTCTGGTTGACTTTGATGACATCAGCATGGTGATGAGGTAGGTGGTGACGTGGTAAGAGTATATGACATGGCATAAATATGGATTAAACCATATTTTTTAAAGAAAAAATATATGGTTTAAAAATTAAAAGAAAGAAAGAGGATTTGGTGGGATTTTATCCCTTAAAATCCTATTGCCTTGACCATAAAACAAGGAGAGGAAAAAATTTCATAAACTCATATTTTAATAATATAACCCCTAAATTATAACCAAAACCCTTTTTATTAGTAAAGGCTCAAAAATATGGAATTAAAAAGGGCTTAAAATGAAATTTAAAGATACTTAAAGATTTAAATAATCTTTAAAGATTATTTTATTATTTTTATAGGAGATTACATGAGGGAATTGGATATTTTTATGTAATTAAGGGGAATTGGTTGGAATTTTTACTTGTAAATGGGAGATATGCAATATTTGCAAAATAATATGGTTAAATCCTATATTAGCAAATACATTTGTATAAAAAGGGGTTTTTAGTTAAGTATTTTGTAAGTAATTTTTGGTGAGTTTTCTATGCTCTTGGTGAAAGGTGGAGAGTTAGAGGTTTTTTTTTTTGGAGAAAATTACAAGGTCTTTTCATACACCAAAAATTATAAAAGAGAGAGATTGTGGAGAGATTATTCCAGGTTATTGGAGCTTGGGTATTGTAACAAAGCATAATTTTCCTTGGCGATATCAATAAAGCGGTCCCAACATTGAGAAGCGGACCTGGAGATGTAGTCCACATTGGATGAACTCCATTATCAATTTGTGCATTGTGATCCTTCTATTTCTCTCTCTCATTCTTTTCTCTTCCATCTCAATTTCTCTCTAGTTCAATTCAGTTTATTTTTCAATAATTGATTTTAAACTGTACCTTATTGTAATTTCAACGGTTAAAAAGCATAATCATGCAATTTTGTATTAGATTGGGAAATTACTATAATTAGATTTAATTTATAAGCTAATTTTGTAAACTCTAATTACAAATTAAGTTGGTATCAAAGCCCGTTTTGCAGGAAATTGCATAAGTGAATGTTAACCATGTTGAAATTGAAACAAGGAGAAGGTGCACTGGAAGAATTCAATCCAGAGATTGGAAAATGAAGAACTTTTCCACGATCAAAGATGGTAGCTGAACAAAGTCCTACAAAGCTTGATGAGAAAGCTTTCTAGAAAGCATTTCTCGAAATGAAGGCTATGGTGGAAGTTCTTTTCCAAGAGAGGCAAGAATGATAGAGGAAAAAGGAACTTAAGAACAAAAAGGAGGAAGTTGAATCTTCAAAAGATGACAAAGATAAAGGAGTAGGAGGTGGTAGTGACCCTCCTAAACCTCCATCTCCATCCTCTTCATCCTCATCATCATCTTCTTCTTCATCATCTAACTCTTCTAAAAAGAAACAACCTGTGCAAACACATTTGTTAAAACTAGATGTTAAATTCTAGTTGCCTATATATAACAGTGAATTGGATGTAGAAAAATTGGATAACTGGCTTAAGCAGATTGAAGTGTATTGCAGGGTTCAACAGATCTTGGATGGTTCTTCCAAAATCTAGCTAGCTACTCTTAGAATGAGAGGCACTACATTGGTTTGGTGGGAGAGTAAGATTCAAGATGATCTTGCTACACACGATAAAATTATTTCATCTTGGTATGAATTTACTTTTGCTTTAAAGAAACAGTCTTATCCTTTGGGTTATATACAACAAGCTATTATGGACTAGAAAAATCTAAGACAGGGTAAAGGACAAATAGTACAAGAGTATACATAGGTGTTTAGGAAGAAAGCACTTACCCTTGGCATTCCTCTTTATACAAAAGAAACTTTATTAAAGTATATAAGTGGTTTGGATTCACATTTGAAACATATAATCTTGATGTTTAATCCATCTAACTTTGATGAAGTGTGTGTACAAGCAACCCATATTGAAGCAAGTGAAAGGAACAAAAGTTTCAGTTCAAAGAAGGAATTTTTTCCTCCAACTAAAGGCAATAAGAAGGGTAATGAGAGGAAAACAACTACTGTGAAGAAAGAGGAAAGTGAAAAGCCTACTTGTTCACATTGTCAGAAGAAAGGGCATGCAGATGCGAAGTTTTGGAAACTGCATCCAAAGTTGAAACCCAAGTGGTTTAAAGAGTCTAAAGGAAAGCAAAAGGATGCAACTATTGTTTAGGATCTTGGATCAAATTTTGATGACGAAACAAAGATTGCAGTTGTGGGTGTGAAGGGTAAGACTTTTGTTAATTCTTCCACTGATATTTCATGTGCTTCTACTTCTAAAAGTCATGTTGTTCTTGAAGATAGCAAAAGATGTGAATTGTTTCATATAAGGGTGATATCTAAGAACACTAAAAATGATACACTAATTGATAGTGGGTCCCAAGTTAATCTAATTTTAGAAGAAGTTGTTAAACAGTTGAAGATTAAAAACAAAGCCACATAAGAAACCTTATCTATTAGGTTGGGTGTGTAATGATAATAGATTGTGGGTAACTAAGCAATGCAATCTAAGATTTGCAATAACATCTAAGTTTATTGATAAGGTTGAATTTGATGTGGTTCCACTTGATATATGTGGAATTGTTTTGGGTAGCCCGTACTTATATGATAGAAAAGCAATCTTCTACAGGGAACATAATTAGTATCACTTGTTGAAGGAAGGAATTGAATACATTGTGCATTCTCATCCAATTAAGACTGACAACTCTTTTGTGACAATGAGACAATTGAAAAGGGTAGTTAATGCAAGCAATAATTTGGTACTTATGTTTGTACCACAAGAAGTGTCATTGCATAAAAGCATATCTAATTCTAAGGTTGTTCTAGTTATGAAAGACAAGAATGATGTTGGTACATTCTTTTTCTCATCCACAAATTTAGTTTTGTTATTCAACCTTCTACTTTTCAGTAGTGTATGGTTGGTATCAACAACATTGAATGTGGATGTGTATATGGTTAATGTACTTAATAATATTAGTGCAATTTTGATTGTTGTTATGATGAGTCAAATGTACAGGTTCCAAAAAGGAAGGATAGATCATATTGGGCAAGTGGGGAAACATTTCCCTAGCTCAATTTGTACATTAACAGACCTTGTGGAGGTCCAAAAGCTTCTCAATGGGTAGGAATGATCCAGGTGGATCCAGAATACCTAAAAATTTCATAGTCTTAGAATTCATCCAAATCAGCGTCATTGGATGGAGCTTGTCAAAATGGTCCTAACACAACTTGAATGGGCTCAAAAGGAGTCTATATGTAGAAGTTATGTGTGGTCAAAAGTTTGGTCAAATAGGCGAATCAGGCATTTGAAAAGGAAAAAAAATGATCATCTTAAAATTAGGAAAAAATGATGCCAGGTCATAGTGCTCATCGCACTGGTTCTGGAACTATATTTGGTTTCAAAAACGGAGCTCGTATGTGAAAGTTACGTCTGGTCAAAGGTTGGTCGAAAATTTGACTCTAGTTGACCTTGATGACATCAACATGGTGATGTGGTAGGTGGTGACGTGGAAAGAGTATATGACATGGCACAAATATGGATTAAACCATATTTGTTAAAGAAAAAATATATGGTTTAAAAATTAAAAGAAAAAAAGAGGATTTGGTGGGATTTTATCCCTTAAAATCCTCTTGCCTTGCCCATAAAACAAGGAGAGGAAAAAATCTCGTAAACTCATATTTCAATAATATAACCCCTAAATTATAACCAAAACCCTTTTTATTAGTAAAAGCCCAAAAAATATGGAATTAAAAGGGGCTTAAAATGAAATTTAAAGATATTTAAAGATTTAAAATAATCTTTAAAGATTATTTTATTATTTTTAAAGGAGATTGCATGAGGGAATTGGAGATTTTTATGTAATTAAGGGGAATTGGTTGGAATTTTTACTTGTAAATGGGAGACATGCAATATTTTCAAAATAATATGGTTAAATCCCATATTAGCAAATAATTTTTTATAAAAAGGGGTTTTTAGCTAAGTGTTTTGTAAGTAATTTTTGGGGAGTTTTCTACGCTCTTGGTGAAAGGTGGATAGTAGAGTTTTTTTTTGAGAGAAAATTACAAGGTGTTTTCATACACCAAAAATTGTAAAAGAGTGAGAGATTTTGGAGAGATTATTGCAGGTTCTTGGAGCTTGGGTATTGTAACAAAGCATAATTTTCCTTGGCAATATCAATAAAGCGGTCCCAACATTGAGAAGCAGACCCAGAGGTGTAGTCCACATTGGATGAAATCTATTATCATTTTGTGCATTGTGATCCTTCTATTTTTGTCTCATTCTTCTCTCTTCTATCTCAATTTCTCTCTAGTTCAATTCAGTTTATTTTTCAATAATTGATTTTAAAGTGTACTTTATTGTAATTTCAATAGTTAAAAAGCAGAATCATGAAATTTTGTATTAGATTAGGAAATCACTATAATTACATTTAATTTACAAGTTAATTTTATAAATTCTAATTACAGATTAGAGGAAATTTTGGTTCATTTTAGGGGCTTTCCTCAATCAAAGCCCCTATAATTTTTTCCACTTCCATAATGGCAATGTTGATGATAAATGGATAATTGAAAGGAAGGAATGATGAAATCACAAAGTGTTGCTACTCACCACCCTTTAATGACTTCCTTGAAGGACTGAAGCCATTCACATCACTCAAGGTCTTGGATCTTGCTTGCTTTAATTCTTTTAATTCTTTGGAGACCTACCAAATGTGTTATCCTTCACAAAAAAATAATAACATGAACACATATACTCACATAAACTTTGACATAATACTTGGATCTTGAATTTCTGTAATAAATATGTAAAATTCTACTCTTGACTTGCTCTTGAATGCTCTTAATGTTCACCTCTTGCTAGATTCTTTCACTTTCATTTCAAATGGTGAAATGACTAGGTATTTATAGGTATTTATCCAATTTCCTAAAAATTAGATCCCAAAAGCTAACACTTGAAATTTGAAATTTGAATGTTAAAATGGGTCTTGCCCAAAAATGCCCAGCAACATGCCCAAAAATGGGTCTTGCCTAAGAAGGGGGGCCCATATACCCAAGGGCGTATGGGTCCTAGCCCAAACTTTTGGGACATGAAATGTTGGGGGTAACTCATGAAATGGGTGCATTTATTCAATGCTTGTAATTTATCGAAAAGTGGTATAAATGGACTCCAAAATACATAATTTTAGGACATTAAGGGGTCAATTAGGCTCAAGAATTTAGGATGAGTAAAACATAGTGTGAAATTGTCAAGGGTGAAATTTTTTGACACTACACTATCAAGTCCAAAAATTACTAAGGTCCCAAAGGTTTCTAATTTTTTGAATGGTTAGGGAATTGGAGTTACCATTCCTAGCATGCCTTTTCTCCCAACTCCACCTTTTCCTTTATTCTTATTAGGGTATCAAAATTATCCTTCCTAACATCCTTTTCCTTCAACCTCCACTCTTTTCCCTTGCCTTGTCAAATGTTTAAAATTGTCCCTATCGACATGTCTCCTACCCAAACCTTGATCCACCACAAGAAATAAGAGTTAGGCAGTATCCTTTACCAATAAATTTTGACATCCTCACCTTTTTACAATTTCATTTCTACCTACCCCTACATGATAGGGATAACCATTAATGGCTAGTTTGATATTGCAACTACCACGTAAAGGATTTCCCCACCCAAAAAGTAATGGTGAAATCTCAATGTCACATATTCACACATGATTTTAAGTAAGTATGAAGAATTTTGATAAATTTAAACCAATTCAAATAGAAGAAAGAGAAATGGATCCATTTTGGTTAACATCATAACTATTCCACTACTCCTTGGGCATCATTAATTCAATGGTTTCAACCTTAGCTACACATGGCCCTTACATGAGCTAAGGAGTTATCTTAGCGAGATATCATATTGATTATTGATTTGAAGGATATCAAAGGTGTGATGCATTCTTGTTGGAGATCATTCTATTTTATGCATGAAAACCCTAACTAAAATTGCTTTGATCACTTATGTTTGAGTGTAATATTTGAGAATGAGAAACCTCATATTTGTAGGGAAGCCAAATGATATGAACCCTTTATTTTTATGAGCAAGAGGATGAAACCTTTTGTCCCTATTATATGGCCTCACTTAAAGGTCAAAAGAGAGCCCCTAATCATGGATTAAATATTCAACTTGTTAGTATGAGTATTAGGAAATTTTAAGCTTCCTTACTCTAATTTTTAGCATTGAATGCTACTATTATAGCCATTGTACTTGCTACTATCATAGTTATTAACTTCAGTTACCATTATTGAGGGTTTGCATATAATTTTAGACATTATAATTAAACCAAAAGGTTCTATAATTAATTTATCTTAATTTTTTAAGCTTGGCTATTAATATTTTTAATGTTATGGGAAAATCAAGATTGTTTTAGTTTAACTAAAATATTCATAATGAAAGTTAATGGTTAAAATTAGTCTTTAGGGTTTTTGTGAAGATTTTTTTTGAGTTTTACTGAATTTAATTAAGAAAATTAAACTCATAAATACTTATTTAAAATAACTCTTAGGGTTATTATAGTTTAGTCATTAGGGGTTTGAAGTATCTTTTATAGTTTTTTCTAATTTTTGGTTAAACATTTAAATACACATTTAATAACCCTAAAATATTCGACTAAGATATAAAATATATTTTTATTTCCAACCTATAAATCATGAATGGAATCTATATTTTTCTAATGAAAGGGAAAAATGTGTATTTTTTAGTGAAATAATTATACAAATACAAGAATGATAAGAAGCTTAAATGGACCCCATCATGCCTCATGAATAATCTATTATTGAAGGAGTGGTTAGCTTAATAGATAGATATTAGAAGCAATCAAAAGTTGTGAGGCAGCCTTAATCTTTGAAAAATATGATGTGATGATAAGAAAGTTCACTCTACAAGAAAAAATTAGGGAATAATCAAAAATAGAAAATAGGGATCTACAAAGTAAGTTGAATGAGATTTTTGCACCTACTAGAAATAACAACAATGATGAAGTAATGGAGAGGAAATGAGAAGAAGATTTTGATAAATTCTTCAAATTATATCAAAATAAAATGAATAATTTTAAATTTTCACTACCTTTTGAAGGGTTCTTAAATGTATAAGGAAAAATAGATAATATATAAATATATGAGAAAGTTGAGGAAGAAAGAAGAGAAGTCAAAATTAAAAATAGAATAGAAGTAATGCAAAGAAGAACATGCACTCATCCAGAAACTCACAAACCATAGAATTTGAACAAATAAAATTACTGTATTCAAATATGAAAATAATGTGCAACCATGTTGCAACAATTACAATATTTATTCAATAATATGATCAGCAAAATATTTTTTTTTTAACAAAGTTTGGCTCTCCATGGCCATTCTCTCTCACTTGTCCTCAAACTCAGTCTGCATCTTGCTTCTTGCAAGATTTTAAAATCTGCCATCCCAAAACATTCATGTTGTCCTCATCTCCACCATACTCCCATGCAGCAGCCTTTCCAGCTCTCCCTCTCTCCCCCTTTTAAATTTTTTTTTTTTGAAATATGAATTAAATGACAATTAAATGCTCCCCCAAAAGTTGCATCCCACTCTCTCAATAAAATATGCATTTAAATAATTCAAATCTCTGTGGAATTTTCTATGTTTGGTATCCAAACTTGCTCTCACGTTTTTCTGAAAATGCCTTCCAAAATGGAAGTCTAAACATAGATTTTTTAATAAATATGGTAAAAAATACCCGCCTCTTACCAATCCATACCCCTGGGTCTTCAAATTAATGATGATATCCATGTTTTCAGCTCTAAATTTGTCTTTGTAACAGCTGAAATAAATAATTATCATTTCTTGTTTTTCCGGAGTCATTACATGGAGAAAATGTGAAATTACACCAATAATTTAAAATCCTCCACCACTGCCTATTTTGAATTTTGAATTTGCTTCTCAAGAAGAATATGAGATTAAAAAAAATCCACCAAACATTACCTTGTGAGGATGCATATGCTGTTTGGAAAAAAATTCCAAATATGCAATTTTGACTGTGTGCTAAGGTGCTCGAAAACCGCCTTTTTGCATAACTCTTGCTCAGAAGCTTATTTTTGCATAAAAACTTGCCAAGATGCATAGAATCACATCTCCAAGGTCTCCACCAAGCTTTTTTTCTCCAAACTTCATAAAACTTGAGAAATTAAATTTCTCATAAATTTTAACACTTTTTTTTTTTACAAACTTTCGGCATTAAAATATCTCAAACCGTGAAATATTTTACTCTGATTATTTTTGCATATTTTTCATGGTACCTCAAAGAATATCCCTGCAAAAATATTCTGCTCCAGCTCTTATATATTTTTGGGAATAAATATTTGAAAACTGCCTACGAAGCCTCAAAACAACAATTTGGCAAAAACTGGAATCTCGCAATTTTGACCAAATTTATAAGTTCTTTTTGTAGAGAGATGCCTGAAAACACCAAAACAAACCAAAACACACACCGAAATGAAAATTAGATGAAAAATATTTTTGAGCGATGCACGATCGCTGTGGTCCCGGATGCTCCTGCATCAAGAAGAAAAATATAGCATTAGAGAGGCAAGACATAAGAAAAATATTTATTAAATGACAATTTTTTTGATTCATGAAAAGAAGAAGAGCCCACCAATTGTAAAAAGGAGATGATAACTAAAATAAACATACAAGATAAAATCATTTTTTCATGCAAAGAATCTTGAAATCCAAGCCAAAAATGTGCCGATAAAATAAGAGGTGAATCAAATGAATAATCAAAGAAATCTTATGAAGATCCAAAAAGAAGGTGATAGATACCTTTGAGACACAAGCTAAAGAAGTATACATTTATTTGATTTAAAATAAGTGTAATTCCTAGTAGAATAATAATTATAATTAAGGGAGAAATTGTGATTCTAGAGCACAAGGAAGAAGAAAAAGTAGAGTTGAAATATTTAGAAAGGAAGTTGGATGAATTCACAATGCGGGTTCAAGGTATTAAATTTGGTGAAGAAATTTTTAGATTATTGATTTTTGAGTTTGCAAATCAATAAGAGATCCTTATTAATGAAGGAAAAGAGAAAATACTCTTTGTTGGATGCACAAGTGAAAGCATTATCCCCTTTCAATTCAAATCAAGCCATTCCTCAATGATTGATAAATTAAAGGATAATCAAGTGTAAATGAAAGTGAGGAAAGTATTTTGAATCATCAAGGTGAAGGTGTTGATTTTATAGGAGCATAAAAAAGGAATAGAAACAATTTGATTTCTTTTGTGAGATTAAATTGGGAAATCAAGTAGCTAATGAGATGGAGTTGAACAAATTGTGATAATAATATGGATCACTTTCTTCATGTTATATTAGGGAAATTTTTTATCATCATGGGAAGTATTACAAAAAGAATAAAATAAATCAAATTTATCCTTCCATAAGAGCCTAGGATCCAAGTAGTTGGTTGAGACACATGAAGAGAAATACAAAAATATTACCTAGTGCTTTAACCAAACAACTAAAAAAGGAAGATAAGTTGAAACATGTGAAGGTTTAAATATTTTATGGGTTTAATATCATTATTATTTATAAATTATTCATGTCATACACTTGGACAAGTAGATAGTTTCATTTAACTATAGGAAAGTGTAAAGTAGAAAAATTAATCATAGATCTATTGATGGTGTCTTTAGCACAACTAACTTGCTAAGTGATAATAAATTATTGATCCTCTTAAAAATTAGTATTCCCTACTACAATGTTCCTTTTAGGTTAGGTATTGACTATGATAGACAACTAAGTGGTTGATGTAAACATGTTTCAACAAGGGGCCTAGTTTATTTAAGTTTTCTAGAAAATACATTCAAGATATGCAACCAAATTAGAAATATTTATTTCTTGGAAATCACAACCAATTGCATGTTACTACATTGATTTATCAACATCTATGTTATTCATATGCTCTTTTTCTTATTTAAAGTAACCAAAAATAAAGATCAAAAGATTAAGATTTAAGAGAAAATTCTAAAATATATACTAGAATTAAATGGACAATGATAAAATTTATCTCACTTATCAATTTTGAATGGTTAGGAAAAATCACAATAACTAGCATTAAAGAAACTAGTATTCATACAATTTCTATTAACACTAATGTAATCTTCAAAGGAAATCAATAATATTAATATTTTTGTAGTAATATTAAATGAAATCACCATCAAACATGCATAGATCTAAGACAAAAAAATATTTAATGTCACAATAACACAAGAACTTTCTAATTTATTTAATTTTAGATAAACAAAATAATCATACCATTACTAAAGATCAAGATCCATGTGCATGCAAATAGGCATAATCCTTTGATTTTATAAAAATTCTTCACAATATTTAGTAGGAAGTTCCCATTGAAATTGTACAAGTTATTTGTAAATACAAAAGTTTTGATGCTTTATAATTACTTAAAGTTCTAAATAAATAGACTTATGTGTCCCAAAATTTATTATCTGGAAAGAGAGTCAACTAAAGGTCTAACTTAAGTGCCCAACTTTGATTTGGGAATCAACTCTAACTAAATGTAATAGCTCACCTCGAATGAAGTCTAACTAAAACATAATTCTAGTTTGGAATTTCACCATCTAGGTGTTGTTTTATTACAAGATTTATTCAAAATAAATCAAAATTCAAAATTTTAATATAATCATTGCTAGGAAAACTTTCAGAGAATGCAGTGATGACATCATTTGTAATATCCATTGGAGGATCCCAATGGTATTACATTTTAACCATTTGTGAAAATATAGAATTCTCCAACTTCTCTTGCAATTCAATGAAGCTAGTTAGCTCATCCTAGAAAGCCCAAAATTTTACTTTTTGGGTCATAGATTGGTCAATGGTCTTACTAGGAGTGATCTGACCCTGTAGAGAATCTCTAGTTCTTCAACCATCTTGTTTGGGTATGTAACTAGGGATTATGTTTCCCAAAATTTGTAACCTAAGCTCTCCAAAAAATTATTTATCTTTACCATAGCATGTTTGGCTAGGTTTCTATTATTAGTCAACTTATTCTTGTATTTATTCAAGGTCTTCACCCTCAGTTGTGTTGCTTTTAGCCATTATTTTGGCATATATTGATCATCTTCTTCTATTACAACCACCTTTAGTAAGTTATCTAAGGAAGTGGCTTTTATTTTCTACAAAATTAGGATGTAATCTTCTCATACCATCAAATATTCATCAATTTCCACCTCCATTTGGTGGGCCAAACTAGCTTCATCACTAATGCAGAGATAATATTTCATTGATTTTCTCAAAAAAATTCTATCTAGGGCTTGTAAATCATCCTTCCATCCCTTAGCAATAGTGACCCACCCCTTAGAGTTGGGGTGTATGAATTATCCTTTTAATGTAGCTTGTACAATTGATTCAAGAGTAACAACATCAATAGGCCCTATCAAATTATTTACACATGTTAATTGAGCTACTTGAGACTTCAATCCTTCTTTAGTATTCTCACATTTTTGTATCCTTTTTAGGATGGTGGATATAGCCATTTGTAGATATTGTTTTTCTCCTTCTCTAGTCTAGGCACTAGGGTTGACTTGTTTCAGTTGGTAGTCCTCAAACAACATATACGATTCAGGTTTGTTTATTAAAGTAATACCTATGTGAGGTATCTTTTTTTGTTTCTCATCCTATGATGGTATACAACCTTGTTGATCACTTCCTCCTTTTATTGGGAGCTTATAATGCCTCCACAAGTATTGTGAGATTCTCCTCTTCTTCCTCTTGTACATATGTTCTATTCCTATTTTGAATGGTATGGTTTAATCATATTGGGATATTTGAAGATAATTCATGTTGAGGTTAAAAAATAACTTTAGTATCATGTGAGGCTTGATATTTATCATGTTCCTACTATGCCTCATTTCTTTCTACTTATTCTCCTATAATTTCCTCATTTTTAACCTCTTGGCTTGGTTCTATTTCCCCCTCTTCAACTTCCTCTTCTACAATTATTTATTCCTCAATCACCTCCTTGTTCTAAACTTCTTCCTCTCTTATAGTTATTCTTGTTCTTGGGGAGGAGGAAGAGGAGTATCATGTAGAGGAGATGGAGGAGGTGGATGAGTTGAAGAAGTTAGTATTTTGAGGAGGATAATGTTGTGGAGAAGGTGGGGGTATTGGAGAGACATGAGGTGTAGAATGTTGTGAAGGAGATGGAGGAGGTCGATCAGGGTTTTGGTGTGGTGGAGGAATTGGAGGAGGAGATGGAAGAGATGATTCATTTGGAGGAGAAGAAGATGGGGTGGGCGAGCAATTCCTTTGGAAATATATGGTCTAGGATGACCCCCTCACTCTCTTTCTCCTTGTGAGAGGAGTTTCTTCCTTACTATCTTCTTCACCTTTATCTATAATAATTATCTCCATTTCTTTCCTCTTCCTTGAGCTATCTATTGAGGATGATGTTTTTTATTTCTCAATGACAACAAATAGATGAGCCTTCACATATCATGGACTTCTTTTTTTGAGGATGAGTTTTTGGAAACTCCATCATACGAAATGGAGATAGTAGCCATCTTTGTGAGAAATATTTGACACTTTCTTCCCTTGTAACCATTTTATCATCCTCTTAAATATATACATTTATATTGTAGATTGGTTGATTGGAGATGTCCTACCCACTGTATATGGGATCTAGAACCTTCCCATTCTCCTTTAGGTCCTTGGATGCTTTGGCTAGATTGCAAGCCTTTACCATAACTATGTCAATTGACAATAGTATTTCATTATTACTACAAACTCTTCTTCATAGTTGGCCTAGTGATCTTCCAAGGCTAGCTCATGTTTGAAGAAGGATCCTATAACCTTACTAATTTTACCAATAGGGTAAAATCTGGCCCTTAGGTCATTATACATTTCCATGGTATACATTTTTAGTTCTATTTATACATTTTTATAATTTTTCATGTTAGTATGAGAATACTTCCATCTTCGTAGGGAAATACTATCTTAATTTATTCTTACCATCAATCAATTAATGGATCTTTGTTGCTTGTCTACATGACTCTAACAAGATCATTTTTCCTATGGGGTACCTTGGAAGCTTGAAGGGGGCCTTATCAATGCCAAATACTTTGATATATGTGAAGGTCTTGAATTGGATATGCCAAATAACCCATTTCTTTAATTCTTCCGTAGCTTCTAGGGAAATTCTTTTGGTAAAATAATTTTATAACCCCATAATGATGAGATAAATGAAATTAGAATTTACCACATAAAAATTATTATAAATGGAATTCAACTCCAACTATGGAGAATTCTTATAAATCTTGACCTCTCCTAGTTGAAGAGATCTTACTCTAGTTAGCCTTGGGAAGCTAGCTTGATATGCCAACAAGTAGCCTAAATAGTCATGTAAAATTTGATATTTTGCAACACATCCTCAACTTTTGCATGTAATTTTTTGCTAATTATTATTTCCCAATAATTTTTCTTATCATCTATGATGAGCAAGATAAAATGACACATCCATGGGTAGACGTCTTTGGAATTTGGGTAACTATAGACTTTTTTCAAGAGTGTGATTTGATATTTGATATCTTTCTAGAATTCACTCATATGCTACACCCTTGCCATTTTGAGTGCTATCTTCCTTGAGTTGAGCACCATCTGAGTGTTAATAAAATTGAGACAACTCAAATTATGTGACACAGCATAGTCCATTGCATTTTTCATGTTAATGGTGTCATAATTATGGAAGCTAGGGATCTTGAATACCTTATCAATCATGTAAGGATAATGTCAAGGATCACCTCCCTAGATGGACCTAGTATCCTCTTATACTTGTGATCATAGCATTGAGCACAAGTCAACACCAACTCAAATGACTACATTAATATTGGGGAATCATCTACTTCCACCAACCTAAAATTATCCAAGGAGATGGATTTGACTATCCTATCAACTTCATTATGAATTATCCTATGGAAATTATCCATGTCTATATGCCCTATATGTGTATCTCCAATATTTTTGTATGGAGAGAATATTTTTGAAGGAGGATAATATCATTTATACTAGTGCTTCATCTCAACACCTTCCTTTGGTATATTACTTGTACATGAAAATACCATTCATTAGAATCCTTAAAGGAAATAAACTAAAAGGATTGAAATAACATCCCTTATGAAGCCCTAACGATAAGCCTTTTAAACTATATTTCAATAAAAGAGAATCTAAACCCATACTTAAGTAAGGCTCTATTTTGTCAATTATCAGGTACCAGGTGTATTGTCTACCTCTTATTCCTAAAAGATCTTAGCTATTAAGACATGTACATGATAATTGATATTTTATATAACTTAAAATTTCATCGAGCATTAGACATTGGGGATAGACATTATCTTCTAATGATTTATTTTGATACTTAGTAGAATGAAACCTTGACAATTGATTCTCGAGAGATAGTTGTGACCTTACTAGTATAGGAGGACGTGGAGCTGGCACACTCACAAGAGCATAGGTCCTTGATTCTTAGAAAACTAACTAGATTGCATGAGTTGCTCCAAGAGCACCTGGGAGAAATTGGGCTCTAGTATGTTGCATATGCTCCATCCATTAGGACACATCTAGGGATGATGATAGCACTGGCAGAGAGATGGCACAATGAGATGTCCTCATTTCACTTCCCCATAGGCAAGGAGATAGTTACTATGGAGGATGTGTGGTGCATTCTTCAATTTTTGATCCATGGAGAGTGGGTCATTTATGATGTGGATGTTAGGATAGATGCCTACTAGAAGGTTATGGGCCTGGATGAGATTATTTTTGCTAAGGGATAGATCAAGCTCAAGCGGTATAGTGGCTTAGTGTCACCATTCCAATTGATTGTTGTGGCAATCATCTTAGATCTTTTGGCACCAGATCAGTGCAGTCAATACTTCATTATAGGATGGGGTCTTTCCTAAGAGAATATGCTCCACCAAAGAGAGTGCTTTGTATGGGGACCAGTGATGTTGGCCTCACTCTACCATGATTTGCATGAGTTCGCCTATTGCGACAAGAGGGCTATGAAAGCAGGAGTGACACTTCTCCACATCTGGGCTTGGGAGCACATTGTTGTGCTTTTCCCATGAGTTACAACAGTTGAAATGGAACCAGATGACCCAACAGTCTGGTGGTACAGGGGTGGCTTGACCTTCACCCATACAAGAGTAGTTGGCATCCCTCACTAGAGGAGGGTGATTGACGAGATGATAGTATTTACTTGAAGGCCTTGGCTCAGGATGCTCGCTTGGTATGATGATGTTTAGTAGCTTTTCTTCACAAGACATGATCAACTTGTGCAAGGTAGGGAGCACACCATGATTGAGCATTACCTGTCAGATTGGGTGGCTAGGTAGTTTAGAGAGACATAGGACAGGCTTGATGTCCAATACGTGGCCATATTTTCTCGTACTACAAGGAATACTACATGGGGTTAGAGGATCCCTCTAGAGGATGTTGTGGATAGTTTTAGATAGATAGTGGCTAGGCCATGGCCATACGATTAGGGGCAGGTAGATGCTGGGATGACATAGGCATATCAAGGTTATTTTTGTCTTCCCATCAGATTGACAGTGCCTAGCACATTTTTACCACGATAGAGACCCCAAGGCTGGTCAGTAGGGTGGGGGTGAGGGTGAGGAGGTCAAGGAGATGAGGATGGAGATAGAGATAGTGGTGGAGGTAGAGGAGGAGGTGGAATACCTCCAAATAAGTGGGTCTAGAGGGATCAGGGGCACAGAGACCAGCTGAGAGATGGGGAATAGTAGAGAGATGCCCCAAGGGACCCACAACAGCCTCTAAGAGATCAATAGTAGCAGCCACCACCACCACCACCACCTCAGCTAGACCAGAGGGATACCTTGATCCAGTAGCTCCAAGCTTAGGTTTCCACATTGATAGCCGAGAGAGATCAAGCAAGAGTAGAGTGGGATCAAGCCATATAGTAGAGACAGGCCACCAAGCTACAATTGGCACAAGAGACCACCCAATGCTAGCAGCTCAAGAGAACATAGGGCAGGATAGTCTCGACATGCGTGTATTGATACATAGTAAAAAAGGTGGAGTATTCTAGAGTCCATTACCATTAAACAATGCCTCGAGCAGCCTAGGCATCAAACTTATCACTACATACAAGGTAGAGGTAGGATTAGCCTGAGAGATAGCTAGGTGTGGGGAGCAGCCATCAAGGCTAGCTTCATTTTTTATAGCCCCGTGGGTGTTTGTATTATATTTATTGATACATACACTTGATCCTGGTTTTTTGTACCATGACAGTTGCATTTTTTGATGATATATGATATGATTGATTTGATCCAATATTTGATGTGTCTTATTTTATTTATGCATGATGGATGGATGTACCTACCTTTCTATATGCAATGTGATATCATGATGTGGCTTTATCTTATGTGGTGCAATGTGATGTATGAATCTATATTATGTGATGTGATGCAATGATCATGCAGATGTTATGGATGGATGCATTGCTTTTTCAGTATCTTTCTATGCACTTTTTATGATGATGATGTATGGATGATGCAAATGGTTTAATAAGATTAGACTAACAAATCTATATTATACACCCAATGGATGATGATGATAAAATGTATGAGATGAAATGACATGTTCCTTCTCTTTTTCAATATCTTTCTGATGTATGATACAATAATGCATGTATGGATGAAATGATGATGCACATGATATGATGTGATGACGCTTTTATTATGATACCTATGTGATGATGCAACTAAATGATATGATGATGCAAATGAATGATATGATAATGTATATGTGATTATTCAATAGATGTTTTTAATGATGAATTAATAATGCCTATGTGATAATAATCTTATGTTTATGTAATGGATGTAGATGTATGATTTATGAGATGCTTAGAATAACCAATCTATATTATGAAATGATGAAATGTAATGCATGTGAGATGATCAATGTTCCCTACATGATATGATATGTTACTTAGTATCCTTACAATTTGTGGATACAGGATGGATGCATTTGTGATGTTTCTGATTAACTACCATGGTACCATTGTTAGCACGGAAAGAAGAAGAAATAAGACAATGAAAAGAGGATTCAACAAGCCAACTTTATTAGAGATGATGATGATGATGATTTTCTTATTAAGAATTTAGCTTTTAAAAGGGATATTTACCTTATGTTTGATAACACACATAGGTATGATGCATCAAGGTATAAAGAAATGGGATGGCATTGCACCTAGTGTGATGGACTTTCACTCGACAATTAGATAGGAGTAATCTTGTTCACACCTGACATACAAAAAATTATTAAAAATGAAGTTTAGATATTCCAAACATCTCAGACCAAAATATAGAAAGGAAATCCTTCCTGTGTGGTCAAAAAGACACCTAAAACACCCTACCTACACCTAAACAAAGCATGCATAACCGAGGTTATATTATAAAAATATCCAACAAGCATAGAAGATAAAAAGATAATAATTGTTGCCCCATTTATTTCTCTTTAAATCCCTTTGTTTGGACATATCGAGAGGTCATCGAAATGAGCGCAAATAAGATAAGTCAAAAAGACAAAGATAAAGTAAACAAACAAGCTAATGCTCTTCATACTGCTAGCTAAGACTAAACTACGGTGATGCTTGATGTTGATGTTCATTGTAGGAAGGATTCATCGTATGACATGATGTTATCAAATTATTTTGGATTGATTGGATGATAGGCTATTAGTACCAAGAGTTGACTAACTTGTTCACTTACTAACCTAGACTTGAGACTTTGACGTTTTGAGTTTACTCTTTTTAACCTGCTAGACTTGTTTCTGATTGTTTTACCAAAGGTTTAGGGTGATGATTGATTTATTGTGAGTGAATGTTTATTTTGAGTGATCATGAAATGGGATGGATGGATTTTTTTGGCTTTTTGAATGTTTTTGAAGTTTTTGAAATGTTTTGAGGCTATTTTTGGTCTTTTCTAAGATATTTTGCAAAAAAAAAAATTCAAAAATTTCAAATGTTTTGGTGTTTTCTGATATTTCAACCAAGAGACTAACCTAAAGACCTATCCTAGGAGCCTTGGGGGCTGATCAACAGATTAGCCTTTCCTACATTATACACGTAGAGACCATGTAGTTCAACTGACATAGACTTAATTATGGATGAGATATGAACAAATGGATTATTAGTTTATTATGATAGACTCCTAAAGGATTGATCTAAGTGTCTTAAGGGATGATCAAATATCAACCTTGCATTCGTTTAGAGCTCAAAGACCCATAGTTTGACAAGACAACTCCATTTTTAACCTTTTTTTATTGAATTTTTTGACCTATTTTTTGGATTTTGATATGTTTTGGGATTTTTTGATTTTATGAATGTTTTTGGATTTTTTGATTTAGGGAAGACTTCAAGAGTATACATGAATCCAATCCAATGAGAACATGCCCCAAGCATGATGTAACAGACTAATCTGATATAGGCAGGATAAACTGACATTGGGAATGGGTCGAGTAATACTAGGAGGGATCATGCCACAAGCACAAGACCAAGCTATGATGTGGACGTGGATGAGCGATGAATGGAGATAGATGGAAATGTGATGGATGGATGATGCAAAACAAGTTGTGAATATCCTATTGGATGGAAAGTGATTATTTACACAAGGCACCTGTTTGCTAGGTTTTCACCAAGGTACTTGCCCAAAGCACCACCGAAGTGCTTTTCACTAGAGGATAATTTTTCTCTTTACTATTTTTAATCATTTTTTCTTTTTTTTGGATTTTTATGTTTTTTGATTTTTTTTGGGATTTTTCTAGTTTTACATCTTGAAGGATTAGGCATAAAACTTTTTGAGATGAGAGTTATTAATGGGCTCTTACAGAGGTTCTCCTTCTGGTGTTGATAATTGATATTCCATTGACTTGTAGCTTGATATGATGACAAAGGGTACCAACCAATTGGGTTCAAATTTTACCTTTCTATTTAGATTTGGAACATTCTTTTGATTCTCCCTCAACACAAGCTCTCTGACTTGGAAGGTCTGACTCCTAATCTTCTTGTTTTAGCTCTACTTGAGATGGTTTTGTTAGACTTGTAAATGGTTTAAGGCATCCATATGCTGCTCATCTAGTAATTCCAACTCATTTAACCTTGATACCCGATATTCTTCATCTGTGATGAGATTCTGTAATGATATTCTCAGGGATGGGAGCTCGTTCTCAATGGGGATTATAGCTTCTAATCTGTAGACCAAGGAGAAGGGGGTGGCACTTATTGGTGTGTAGATACTTGTTTGGTAGGCCCATAGGGTATGATTTAATTGGAGGTTCGAATCACGACCAATGTCATTGACCATTTTCTTGAGGATTTTAAAGATGGTCTTATTTGTAGCCTCAGCCTGGCTATTTCCTTGGGGATAGTATGAAGTGGAAAAGCAATGTTGGATATTAAACTTATGGCATAGGTCGTGAACATCCTAATTCTTGAAAGGTGTCCCGAGGAACACCATAGCAGAAAATTAAGTAGTTCAGGAAGAACTTTGATAACTACTTTCATGTGATGTAGGTCATGGGGATGTCCTCCACTCACTTTGTGAAATACTTAATGGAATTGATGATGAACTTATGTCCACTGGATGAGGTGGGGGTAATATTTCCAATGAGATCAAGCCCCCAATGTGAAAAGGGCCAAGGTGTAACAATCAAGTGGAGCTCCTAAGCTGGTGCATGGATAAGATACCCATGCTACTAACACTGAAAACACCTTTTGACATAATAATGAGCTTCCCTTTCCATTATAGGCCAATAGTACCTAGTCCTCAATAGTTTCTTATCCAAGGTCATACCACTCAATTTTGAACCACAAATACCATTGTGTACCTCAGTTAAGGTAGTCAAAGCTTCCACAGTGTTTAGGAAATGTAAAAGGGTTCCTTCAATGCTTCTACGGTATAGGATATCTCCTAGGATGACAAAATGGGGTGACTTTTTGAAAAAGGCTCTTTTGAGGTTCAGGGTTATGTCAGCGGGGAGGACTCCTATTCTTTGGTAAGTATATATATCATGTTACTAGGGATCACCGGGACTAACGATTTCACACAAAAGTTTGGACTTTGGTACCTTGAATACTGGTATGAAAAGCTGCTCTATGAGGAATTCTTGCTTTGGGATGTTGTGTGGGATTTCTAGGAGTGATTTGATTGTAGCCATTGCATCCACTACTCTATTATTTTCTCTTGGTAGCTACTCAAATGTGATATCAATGAAGAAATCCTTGAGGCTTTCAACCAATTTCTAGTAGGGAGTCAACTTTTTGTCCTTCATTTGATACTCATCATTTACTTGGTTGATTATGAGTTGTGAGTCTCTGTATACCTTGAGTGCCATTATCTACCACTACATTGCAATTCTCATCCCTATGATAAGGGCCTCATACTCTACGATGTTATTTGTGCATGGAAATGACAACTTGTATGATTTAGGTATACAATATCCTTGTGGAGTGATGAAGAAGATCCCTACTCCTAATTAGTGTTGTGTGTCGAATCCATCAAAGTACATTTTCTAGTGATCCACTACACTTAGGTTGAATATTGATTCATTAGGGAATTTTGATATAAGTGGGTTCTCTGAGTATATCGGTGCCTCTTCCAGTTGATCTACAATGGCTTATCCTTTGATGGCCTTGTGTTCCAAATACTTAATCTCATGCTTTGTCAAGATCATAACCCACTTAATTTTCTACCTTGTAAGTGTTGCTTTAGACAATAGGTACTTGAGGGGGTCTATCTTTGCAATGACCTTTATTTGATGTGCTAGAATGTAACGTCAAAATTTTTGAGCTGCAAACACGACTACTAGACAAGCTTTCTCAATGGATGTGTAGTTCAGCTGATGCCCCACCACAGTCCTACTAATGTAGTAGATGGCTCTCTCTTTCCCATTTTTTTCATGTTGTGCTAAGAGAGCATCAAGAGCTATTGATATTGTCGATATGTATAAGATCAAGTGTTTTCCTGGAATTGGTGGCATGAAGATTGGTAGCATGAGTAAGTATTCCTTCATCTTGTTGAAGGCCTGATCACACTTTTCATCCCACTCATATGCTACCCCCTTGTGGAGTAGATGAGAGTATGGGATAGCCTTGTATACTAGTTGTGCTATGAATCGACAGATGGACTAGAGTCTTCCTTGTAGGAATCTTAGCTACTTCAATGTTTTCGGTGCCTCCATTTTGAGAATTATCTTGACCTTAGTAGGATCTACCTCGATTCCTCTCATGGATACAATGTACCCTAGTATTTTTCCTGATTGCACCTTAAGGACACACTTCTTTGGATTTAGTTGGACCTTATACTTTTCTAGCCTATCAAAGATGAAGCTTAGTTCCGCTATGTGATCCTGATGTTTCTTTGACTTAGATAATATATCATCCACATAATCTACCACAATTTTATTAATCATATCATGAAATATTAGTAGCATGGCCCTCTAATAGGTAGCTCCTATATTTTTCAACCCTAACGACATCATGTTCCAGTAATATGTCTCCCATGGATAAGTGAAAGCCATTTTATGTTGGTCATCTTTTGCTGTCATGATCTGGTTGTAGCTTGAGAATCCATCCATCAATGATAACATCACATGTCCTGCTGTCATATCCACAATCATGTCAATGTTTGCAAATGGATATTCATCATTAGAACATGCTTTGTTAAGGTCTTTGAAATCCATGTAGATGTGGATGCCCCCATTGGGATTTGAAATAGGTACAAGATTGGATACCCACTCTAGATAATTGATCAGTCATATGAATCCTACATCTAGGAACTTCTGTAATTCCATTTTGACCAATAATGCTATCTAGGTATGCATTTTTCTTAGCTTTTGTCTCACTAGCTTTTCTTCAGGATACACAACTAGGTGGTGAACCACAACCTCTGGGTTAATCCCAGGCATGTTAGCATAGGTCTATGCAAAGTTTTTATTTCTTTCTTTTAGGAATGCAACCAAGAGTTCTTGCTCTTCTATCATAAGTAACTCTACATAGAATGTTGTGTGGTAGTTCCTCTATTCCCAGGCTGACTGGATTGCATCTTTTCGGTAGGACTGTTGACTTCTCCTGATGAATTGCACTAAGAGGAAGATTGAATCCTTCATCCTCCGACACCTCAGAGAGGTTTTCACTATTGGATGCATCCTTTATTTTTACTGTTTTTGGGTCAAAGAGTGCCATAGTGTGGTTTTCACTCAAAGGCCTAGAGATTATTCTCATATTTTCACTTTTGTGACTAAAGGATTCAATTGTTTCCCCGTAATAAGCCTGTGTGTCTAGTATGATGTCAAACCCAACCTTGTGATCTCCATATGGTACCATATCCCACAATCTCATGAATTTTGAGAGTGCGTCATCATTTTCAAATGCGTCCAAAATTGGTGGTCCTCATTGGTTGTAATTGATGAGTTGGGGATAGACTAAGTTTATTTCATGGGTTTGATGGTCTGACTCAAAGGACAAGGTACTAATCATGAGAAGGGATGAATCATCGAAAAGCATAGGTAAATCAGTTATGGGATCTTCATCACTACTACACACATTAGTTATGTCAAAGGTAAAGTTGTCTATGACTTGACCTATGGATGTTGGTAATTGAAGGGTGAATATTGATAGCTAAGGGGGAGTTTTAACCTTTCTAACCAAGGCAACTTTTCCAAGTATGGTCACCTTCAGAGGGGTACATCTGACGCCAATATTTCTCATACACTTCTCTGGAATGAGGGGTACTAGAAGCCCATTGTCATTTTTTCCAAGCTTCTTGTTTCTATTATAGCCCATACCAAGAATCATTTGTAATCCTTTGCTATTACTCCCATCCATGGGAAGATCAGGTGCAGGCCTTTCATCTTGGTATAGGAGACTGGATATGTCTCTTTCATCTACTATCTCCCAACATAGATCCCCCCAACTTCTAAATCTACAAGGGTCTACTTTGAAGGTTTGGGATGATGTTTCAGTTGGTTGGGGTTGTCCATGAGGCCTGGGATATTGAGGTAACTCTCCTATGATGAAAGCACTTTTCTTTATTTTATAATCCCCACACCCATTATCTTGGAGAATGACCTTCATTTCAGATATATTGAGAATGGCGAGTATCTTTGTCTCAGAAGTGGAGGCTAATGTAGTTGGATCTATATACGGAGTTTTGGGGCCTTCATCATTCTTTGAAACTTGAGGGATTTTATAGTATTTTACTTCTAGATTCTTGTAGTAGGAAAAGGATTTGGGATCACCATGGATCATGACCTCTTGATTTTGATATGGGAATTTGATGTGCT
Source organism: Sequoia sempervirens (assembly GCA_007258455.2). NCBI lineage: Eukaryota > Viridiplantae > Streptophyta > Pinopsida > Cupressales > Cupressaceae > Sequoia > Sequoia sempervirens. The sequence goes on from VDFB02252616.1 coordinate 62,256,474, forward strand.
GATGGAAGGTTGATGCAATGGATTTCATGCCATGGATCCATGGATGCCCCAGAAGGATGTTATAAGGTAAATCAAGGTCAAGGACCTGGCATGTTGTTTCCATAATGGCTGGGCCTACTTGAATAGGGAGCTGGTAGTGCCTTGAGACACTCTTTCCTAATTATTGTATGCTCTGATTGCTTGATACGCTACCTTTTGCACAATGGAGATCCCTCACGAGAATCCAAAATTCTTTTATTATTTTGAGGAGAAAATATTTGGGGCTACACCCCCATCACCAAGACTTGCGACTTTGCATGAACCTGAACTTCCAAGATGGAGTTACTTTTGTGGTGTGAGATGGTTGGGTGGGAAAGTCCTGATCAGAGAATTTTAGGAGGCTTGGGGTGGTGATGTGTCCAACCATAGCTTAGAACCGGTTAGTATCAATATCCACAGAGAAGGTGGATGAAACCAATGCTTCCTCTAAGATTTTTATATGTGTGGGTGATATCTTTGTAACTCCATGATGAATGTTGAGTGAGGTTCTTTTCCGGATAGTTTGGAAGTGTGGTGAGAAAGGATAAATTTGGGATGGTCTAGGTGGCGCTATATTATTGTAATGGTAACTTTGCCACGTGTGGTGACTCCACAATTAGCTTTGGCTCCCTTGATGTTAACAATAGTGACCTTTCATCTAGGGATGCAAAAAAATGGTTGTACACATGGTTCACATTGGCATACTTGGTTTTTATGGTTGTTCCCTTTGTTATGATCTAGAATTAGATTCGTGTATATTTTTAGGTCTTGATTTCTAGCTAGTTGTTCAATGTTTGACCCTCGTCATCGATGAGGTATTGGATCAGATTTTTCAACCTCATGGAGTTGGCTATTGTGTGCCCCTTGATTTTGTGAAAATCACAAAGGTGTTTTTCATTGTACCATGGTGGTTTCACTTGGGGTTCCTGATAGTTCTCATAAGTGAGAATTTTGATGAGATTTGCCTTTATCAGTTTCTTCATGACCAATTCAATTGGTTCTCCAAGGGTTGTGTATTTTTTCTTGGGGGCATATTTGTTTCATGAGGGTAGTCCCCCTTGATTATTCAAGTTGTTTACTTGATTTTTGGGTGGTTGTTGTGATACCATGTTGGCTTGCGTGTTGTTTTGATTATTTCCTTGTAGTTGTTGGTACAATTGTGTGTTTTATTTTGGAGCACTAATTATGACCTTGGCATCCACCACACCATCATTGGTGACATTTTTGTTCTTCACCCATGTGCGAAGTTTCTCATTGTAGTTGGTGGATGGGTGGCTGTCTTGATATTCTTGATACATGGGTGTCCCCCCTTGTGCAATAAGGGAACATTCAATGTTGAACACTTTTGGGATCAAATGGTCATACGTGGTGATACATTTCATCTTGAGATGGAATGCTAGGGTTTTCTCAAGATTGGAAATGATGATGAAAACTTGTTCTTCTTTTGGCATGGCCCATTTGCTCCTATTGGCCTTGGATCACCATTATTACAGGAAGGAAGCAAATGATTTCCCCTTATCTTGTTTAAGAGTAGATAGTTCCTCTAGACTAACATCCATATCGATATTCAATTTGTAATTTTTTATGAATGCATCTATAATCCCTTGGAGTTTTTTGATGACAAGAGGAAGGCAAGAGAACCAATCCATGGTGGGGCCAACCAAACTTTGAGGAAATAGCCACATCAGATATGTATCTTCATATGCAACCTCCATGCAATGTACCTACAATTCCTTGATGTGATCTTCAAGGTTTCCTGTCCCATGATATATATTGAATTTAGGGATTTCAAACCCCTTTGGGAATGGTACCATTGCAAGGCTCCTTTCAAACAGATAGGGACACAAGTTTCTTAGTTTCTTTGTGGTTTTTCCCAACTAAAGATCTAGCACTTGCTGCGAGAGCAACTTGATTTGTGTCGTCACATCATTTTATGGATCGGGGGGTGGACTGAACAAGTTTTGAAGTGGCATATTTGTTCGAGTGATGGGTGGAGTGTTGGGTATGTTGGTGGTAGTTTTTTGCAAGCTCTACTATGCAATCAATGCTTGATGATATGCCTACATTTTCTATTGTGCCAACAACGCTTGTTGTTGGTCTTGTTGATGTTGTGCCAATAATGCTTTTTGTTGGGCTAGTCATTGGTCTACTTCTTGCTATGCTTGGTACTATTGCAAGGCTTGCTAATATGCCTTTTGTTGGGCTGCTTGTAGTTGTGCCTAGTATTGGTCTTGCACTTGTGCTTGTTGAGCTTGATATTGAAATTGAGCTTGCACTTTTTGGGCATCTTGTAGAACATATGTAGCTTGTAAAAACTTATGCAGCTTGGGCTGCTTGAGCTACTTGTGTAGCTTGGGAATCTTGGGAAGCTTGCTATTATTGTAATAGGACTTGAGCTTGAGTAGCCTACTATGATTGTGTTTTTTGCGCTTGTTGTGTGGCTTGAATTTCTTTTTCTTGTTGAGAAACTCATTGTGCAACTTGCGTGTTTTGTACTTGTTGAACTTGGAATTGCTAAAGTTCCTTTTGGCAGGCTTGTTGAGCTACTTGCAATGTGATACTATATTAATTGTACATTTTTGGTCTTGGTGGAAATGGCAGTGGTGGATTTAGAATGGTGTTTGTTGTTGTGATGAGGGGTGTTGATGTATTGATGATGAGAATTTGTGTAGTGGATGGTGCAATTGATATGCTTGGTTCTTGAGAGACCATGTTTATGGATGGTGTAGTGATTTCTTGTGTTGCTTGGAGGGTTACCACCTGTTGTTGTGATATTGATGGCAAGATCGAAGGATTGGGTATGATGTTTTTTTTTATGATTGGGGGTTGTTTTGACTTTGTTGATTGAGTGGTGGTAAAGGAGGTAGCCCTAAACCAAGGGGTGGTGCAGATGTTAATGGTAAAGGTGGAAGTGGTGAAAAAATGGGTGGTGTGTTCCCTTGAGGAAAATATGATGATGAGAGGTCAAAGATTCCCCTGGTCCAAATAGCCCACCTTCTCCTTGTGAAGTCATAGGGAGAGAGGTTTGTGTGTTAAGAGGATATGACAGTGTTGCATGAAAATATGATGGGTCATTGAGGTCATGAAAGGTGAGCGAAACATATTAGTGTAGTGGATTCAATGGTATGGATTGAACCAATATAGTGTTTGCATCCAAATCTTGGTTGTTCACAAGGGGGTGTGTTTGTAGTACATGAAGCAATGAGCTCCCCTTGTTGACAATAAGTTGAGTTGGAGCAATGGATGATGTGATTTGTGGGATAGTTTGAGTGATGCTTTGAAATGGAGGAGTGGATGATATTGGAGGTGTAATCCCAAGAGGATTCTCCACAATAGTGCTTAAGTCATAGTCAGAAGGGAGTTTATCCCTTCCTTTTTCCAATTCTAGCATGTATTGTGAGGGATTGAGTTTCATCATGGCATTGAAAATTTTGTGTCTCAGGATTTTGGACCATTTCAATAATCTCATCATGAGTCATCCCTAGAACATTGTTGGTGATGTCCTCCACTTGGCCACCTCCCTCTTGATGATCATGTGGAAGTGGAGGGAAATTGAACATGGGATTTATAGACCTAATGGGATTCATTTTGGGAGTGGTTTGACTCAAGTCACTCAAAGTAGATGTCTCTTTGTTCGTTTCAATGTTCTTATGTTGAGATCGAGTTTGGAGCATAAAATGAGGATCAATTTTCAAGAATGGGAGGTGAACCTTTAATTCCTTGGATTGATAAAAAATTTAGGTACAAAAAAGAAATTCTAAGATATTAAGGATCAAAAGGATGGTGGTGAGATGATGAGAGATGCATGATTGGTGGATGATTGAAACTCTTAGGAAACCTTGAAGAGGATACAAAACTTTAGAACTTTTGGATTGATGTTTGATTTGATTTTGGATTGATTTGATTTGATTTTGATTTTGATTTGATTTGGATAATGAACTCATAAACTCTAAGAGGTTGGATGTTTTCCTAGATTAAACTTGTCCACAAGATGATAATTTGACTAAGTGTGCAAAGAAGGATTCATCTACACACACCTAGCTAAAACAAGATGATTTGGATTTTTCTCAAAGGATTTTCCCAAAGTTTAGCATAAAGGATTTTCTCAAGATTTCCAAGAGTTGTTTGTTAGGTGTTTTTTATTTTGGTCCTAAGAGACTTAGAGAGACTTTGATTACTAGACCAAGGTGTTGAAGAACATGCAAATACTTCCTATGTGAGATACTCAAACCTTTGAAAGAGACTTGGATTTTGAAAAAAGTAAAATGAATACAATTTTGGATTATTCCTTGATGCGTGTTTGTAAAAGTTGAAGGTCAATCTTTCTCTAAATTCGTAAAGCATAAACAAATGTTTCTTGTGAGCCTTTTGACTAAGACCTTTAGACTTTGGTTTTTGGATTTTTATTTTTTAGGAAATCATTTGAAAGAGCACATGTGTGGGGTCCAATTGTTTCTTATCTTTGCTTAATGAGTTCTTTTTACCACAAATAATTCTTGATTAGATTTTCAAGCTAAATGTCTAATGTCCCAATTTCTTCTTATCCCACAAAGTCCATTATGTGGAAATCAAGGAAATTAAGGAAAAAGTTTCCTATTGTCAACTTTAGTGAGAGAAAATGGAGATGTAAATTTAAATGCTTAGAAGCCTCTAAGGATGGAATCCCTTGAGCAAGCAATAACACTTGGATTTTGTCAAATGTATTTGCTTCCTCTAAAGAGTTTGAATTTTTATGATTATGTTTGAATGTTTGTTTTCCAATGTTTAAGTTCCAAGCAAAGTGTTTTGATTCCAAGAACATGCACAACTCTATGGATAGTTAAGAGACAATATTTGTTGAATCCCCACTTGGATAAATCTAGTTGCGCTTATTCTTGGCAGATAATTAAAAGATTGGCCACACTAGCTCCCCTCCATGACACTCACTTCTATGGGTCAGCCAAGCTTTATTACCCATGAAACTCCCATGGCATACTTCTCATCTCTACCAAGAACTACAAGAATATGGGGTAGCTTCATAACGACCATTCTTGCACCAACAAATAGATAAGGATTTGGGCTTCTAAACAAAAGGTTCTACTATAGGCATTCCGTTTGTGGGGGATCATCCATGTAGCAAGAGACCATTGCTTCCATTCTTGTTGGAATAATCCTTGTGATACTTAAACTTTCCTCAAGTACCCACACTTATATATTGGGTGGAAGTTGCTTGGTTTTAGTGTGTTCTTGGTTGGGTAGTTCCCTAGGGTAATTACTTTTCCCCACTAAGAAGGCCCTCTAAGGGTAAACAAAAATGAGCAAGCACATCCGTAGTTCGATCAATCCTTTTTTACATGAACAAAGAGAGAACACGCGTGATATACTCCACTTATACTAGCAAGATTTTGTTCAGTTTTAAGAATCCAAATTGAAGTGTAGAGGCAATCACTTATACAACTTAATATCACCAAACTACTTTTGATTCTCAAGATCATCGTGAGGCGCAAGAGAAGCACATACATCTTTTAAATGATATTACTTTGGATAAGATATTACAAAACATAAAAGGCACATGTTCATTTTAACTTCAAAGCAAAAAATAAGTTCTTTTTAAGCACCAACTTTGAAGTGTGAGATTTATTTGTTCAATTGTTAAGTCCAAAACAAAATGTAGTAAATTCCTAAGATTCTTTTTAACCCCTCTATTTTGTTCTTTTTAAGCCCAAATGAAATATATTGAGTCCTAAAAACTTTGAAGAGAACAAAGCCTTAAAGTGGGATTATAATTGATCCCAAAGTGTTAAAAAACATGTGATACAATAGATTGAAGATGCCATAGAGAAGTCTTTGTCTTTGTTTCCTCCCTTCACTTTTGATCAAGCCAACCTACAAAAATTGGTTAAAACTATAGAAATACAGGCCACAAACTAGTTAGGGGTCAAAAGTCATCAAAATGAAAAAGCACATGTTGAAATTAATTTGAAAACTATCTTTTACCCAACTTTCCCAGTGTAGTCTATGATGGCGACCTAGTTTGAAGGAGTCAGTGTTGTTGTATGGTGACACTGGGACTGATAGCATCAGATTTTGGAGAAACCAGTGACCACATATGCATTGTTGTTTTGACCAACGATAGAATTTGGAGTTTGGATTATTGGTCAATAGGGCAATGAATGAAGCATCACTATTTGGAATTCAAATATTCTGGTGGGAAGAAGTCAGCATAGCGGTTTGGAGTTTGGTAGTGTCACTAAATAGCGCCACCAGACTGATAGTGGCACAATTTCTTTGTCAATGGTGTTGTTTCCTATAGACGTAAAAAGTTTCAAAAAATAACAGAATTTTGAAGAAAAATGTGTTAATTTCCTCCAATCCGCACTCCTTCTAGTGCCAAAATGTGAATGGTCATCCTAGACCTGCACAAACACAAAGAGAAAACACATAATTAGTCTTATATGCAAGTTAGAAACAACATTACCCATGAAATTCATTTGAGATATCAAGAACAAGTAATAAATTAAGAACATGAATAAAAACTATCTAATCTTGCTCAAAATAAACAAAATCTCAATCCCATGGGGGAATTGGTGCCATTTTGATGTGGAAAATGGCCCTTTCCCAATTCCTTGCAAGCTTGATGATCAATGGTGAAGATTTGATGCCCCTTGATGAAATTTCTCCATATCCTAGCTATGAAATCATGAAAATGGATGAAAGTGGATAAAGATGGATGAAAATTGCTCAAAAACTTGAAGATAATAATGTTGCATGAAGTTGTGGATCCAAAATTCAAATGAGAGTCTTCTATTTATAGAAGAGAATGATGGAGGATGAGGCAAAATGGATGAATGTGGGATCAAACACCAACAATTAGCACAATGCCACCTGTCAACATGTCAGTGGATAAAGGTGGAGCACATTTGGATGAATGTGAACATTAATGCAATTAGGTGGAATTCCAAATTTGGAGAAGTGACAAGTTGGAGGGAGAGAAGAATGAATTAAATGCCACTTGGCTAAAAAAAAGACATGTAAGAGACCTTTAATGCCTTGTTGGATGGACAAGTCCTTTTGGGGTGAGATTTCAAATTTGGAGAATATTCCCACTTTGATGCCTTTTGGAATGAAAATAGGGATTTAATAAATCAATTAAAATGATTTTCATGAGCATGTTGCAAAAGCTAGAGGATTTGATGGATTAAGAGTAGCATTAATTAGGATTTGATTAATTTAAATGGAGATTAGTTAATTTGACAATTTGATTTAGATTTTTGGATTAATTTAAATCAAATGAGAGGAATAATGATTTAGAGTTAATTAAATAAAGTTTGATTTATTTAATTAAAGAGGATGGTGTTAGATTAAATCAAATAAAGATTGATTTATTTAATTTAAATGAGATGACCTTTAGAGATTAATTAAATAAAATGAATTATTTAATTCAAAAAGGGGACTAAAGGATTAATTAAACAAAATGATTTATTTAATTAAGAGATGGAATGTGATGAATTTAATCAAATACAACTTATTCAATTAAATGGTTAGCAAAGGAGATGATTCAAGATGAATTGGTGTTAGTAATCGAGATCAGGTGTATAAGATCAATTGACATATTTTATGTGTCTACAGAAGTGTATTAAATGTTTTATTTAGTTTAAAATTTGATAATAGGAATATGTGATAATACATATAGTTGGTCTAGGTTGATGAGTGAAAATTGAAAATATTCAATACAAATAAAATGTGGAAATTGAAGCCGGTGTTGGCATGGTGTGATGGTTTATAGGTGGCATTGTTGTTCTTGCCACCAAGGTTCAAACCCTGTTGAGTGGTATTGTTAATTGGTTGTATTCCGGTTCATAGCTCTGGTCAAAAGTGTTTACCCCTTGAATAAAAAAAAATGTGGAAATTGAAAATAATTAAATATCATATTTAACTCAAAATTTGATGATAGATATTAAAATTGATTTGTCAAGGTGTTCCAAGTTTACAAGGTGTCATGAATTGAATTCATAAAAAAAAGATGTGACCTAAAAAATATACAAATACTCTATTAAAAACAATCTTATTTATAGGATAATTATAAAAAAAAACCTTAACCCATCAATTTAACACTTCTTTATATATGACAGAAAGAAAATAACAATAACATTAAATAATTCATGTTAATTATAAAATCTTTACAAATATAGAGAGAAATAGGTGGGGGAGAGGGACAGAGGGACAGAGAGAGAGAGATCTGTGTATATATATACCTCTATCTTGCTATCTCCCCTCTATCTTTAGGCATGTCTCCCTCTCCCTATCGATCCATCTCTCTCCCTCTCTATCTCCATCTCTCTCTTCATAGCCTCTATCTATCTATCTATCTGTCTGTCTGTCTATCTATCTATCTATCTATCTATCTATCTATCTATCTATCTATATATTTGCCTCTCTACCTCTATCTCATTATCTCTTTATCTC
>VDFB02252616.1:62271716-62316350 GCA_007258455.2 Sequoia sempervirens
GTCTTAAGCATCTTTTCTCATTTTTGTTTTTCCCATATTGGGTTTTCCATGTATATCTAGTGTTATGATATTTTGTGTGTGTTTATCTCTTTGCATGATTGTTTATTTTATTCTATGAGGTGTTAAGAATTAAGTTTTAATTGATCTACTAATTCACCCCCCCTTTGTAGGTAGTTGTGTTCCAACAATTGGTATCAGAGCATTGGTTCCTTTAGAGAAGCTTAATCAACTCAGGTAGATCTTGGATTATGAACACAAGATGGTTGGACAAGAATGTTCCTCTTCAAACTTGAATCACCTCTTTGTGATGGATAATAATTTGCATTCTAGAGAATTAGGATGGAAACATATCTATTCTCATTATGGTTTGATGTATGGATGCCATTTCTAAAAGGATATAAAATTCTTTTTGCTACTCCTATTGATCAAGATAGAAAGAAAGAATATGAAAACAATGCTAAAGAAAAAAATGCTATTATTTTTGGGTTGTAAAATTTTTAATTTGTCAAGGTTATGCATAATCAAACTGCACATGATGTTTGGGAGAAGTTGAAGACCATCTATGAAGGTGATGATAAGACTATACAAAAGGAAAAGCTACAAACGTTCAAAGAAAAGTTTGAAGGTATGAAGACGAGTGATGAAGAAAGGATTGTGGATTATATTCTTAGAGTAGATGAAATGGTAAATGCTATTAGAGGCCTAGGAGAAGAGATTGAGGATTTAATCATTGCCAAAAAGGTTTTAAGATCTCTACCATCTAGGTATGATTCCAAAATTTATGAAATAGAAGAAGCAAGAGATCTGGACAAGCTTACTATTGATGAGTTAGAGATGAGAATGGGAGATGCAAATGCATCCAAAAGAGAAGTTGCATTCAAAGTAGCCAAAAAGGAAAAGGTTGAAGTATTTGCACTTGGAACTAAGGAGATTGATGAAGAAGTAACTTTGTTAGAAGGTTGAGAAGATGGTCTAGAAAATATAGAGGCAAGTTACCTTGGTAATGCTTTAATTGTGGTAAGATAGGTCATTTTGCTACTAAATTCCCATATGGAGAGAAAGATAACACTAAGCAATAAGAGGATAGTAAAAAGAAGAAACCCCACTTCCCCAAGAAGAATAAATTCTTTAAGATAAATAAGAGCCTATATACTCAAGAAGAAAGTGATTAATCTAATGTTAGTGATAGCTCAGATTATGAGAACATGATTGTGCCTTTATGGTTGAAGAAAATGAGTTTATATTCATGGTTGATCAAGAAAATGGAGAAGTTGGAGATTTTGATGAAGAAGAAGGAGAAGTTGACCTTGAAGGTGAACTCATTTGTGATTTAGAAGAAATTAATAGCTTGAGGAAGGATAACAAAAAATAGAAAAATCTTGCACAAAAGGAGACTGAGAAGCTAACCAAAAGTATTGAAGAATATGATCAGATGGTGAGCTTGTGGTGTAGGAGCACCTTAGGTCTAGTAGGTGCAAGTTATCATTTTGTCTTGGTTTGATTTTTTTTCCATGTAATAAGGTATTGAAGACCATTTCTTATGTTTGTGAGGTATTCTGATTCATTTTGGAGTCAATTTGGTAAATAGTGTAAAAGTTGCAAAAAGTTGAAAATTTTATCAAAGCAACTTCTGCATTTTTGCATTTTTGGGAAGTTAAAAAATTGGGGTTTGGTTTTTAGTGGGAAAATGGTTGGTTATGTGGTGTAATTTCTTTTAAAATATTGGTGAACATTGGGACAAGGTTTTGAGATTGTAATTTTGAATTTTGAATAAGAAAGTGCTCTTTTTCTTCGTTTTGGAAGCTAATTTGCTCCTACAAAGACCTATATAGTCTTGCACAGCCTGTGAGTGATTAAAAAGTGGTTGGAATTAATGGTGCATTGAATCTTTTTTCTTTTTTCTTTTTTTTTCATTTGAATTCATTAAGTTTGATGCAAGTTAGAGTAGATTTACTAAAAGTTGTTTGAAACCCTAACTAAGGTGTGTTTTGATTGACTATCATGAATTTGTTCCCATTCCACTAGTGAAAAAGCCTCAAACTCATTGTAATGGATGCAGATATGTTTTTTTTTGTGTTCTCAATGTTGTAGGAGTAGGGGATGGGGGTTGGTGCAAATTTGGTGATTCCCTAGCATAATTAACCTCTTATTTTAGGCATAGAAATTGCATAGGACTTAGGGTTTGAAGTAGAACTCTTAGGAAGTTGTTGAATTTTCTTGGAAAGGTTTTGGAAGACACCATAAGGAATATCTAATCCATTGGAATAAATACTCAAATCTTATATTTTGAAGACCTTGTTGTGACTTAATAGGAGAAGCCTATTTAGGCCTAATTCAAAGTGTAGTAATCAAGATTTGGCCTCTATGTTCCAAAAAACCCCCACCTGAAAATTAGATATGTTGTCAAAGGGCATAAAAGGTATCTATAACTATAATCATATTTTGGATATGAGGTTGAGCTTGAAAAATGTGTTGGAAAAACTAGTTATGGAGTGCTACTAGGAGTTAGCAGACCTAAGAAGATAAACCCACTAATAAGTGCTAGAAACCTTTGAAGAATTAGTAGTTTTGGGTCAATTTAAAACTAACCACCCCTCCTCTACATTAGATTGGTATCAAATCATAGGTAGGTCTATAAGAGGGAAAGTGTGAAGCAAAAGGAGAAAAAGATGCCTCCAAAAGGTAACCATATGGCTAGGGAAATGAATGAAATGAAAGAAAAGACTGCAAAAGATATTAGAGAATTCAAGGAACTACAAGATATGGTGGTATCCAGGATTGAGGCTATTGAAACTAGTCAGAGGAGAGGTATGGTAATAGGTGATGTGAGTGACCATAAAGAAGGAGAAGAGGAGAATTCCCAGGAAGGGTCCCAAGAAGAGTTGGATCCTAATGAGCAAAAGATGGTCAAGCTACTCAAGGCAACCAAGGGAGATAGTCACAAGGTAAAGATGGATTTACCTATGTATGGAGGGAACTTGAATGATGAAGAGATTTTGGATTGGATTGCAACACTTGATAATTATTTTGAATGTGAAGACATAACAAAGGAACAAAGGGTAAAATTGGAAAAAACAAAATTGAAGGGCCATGTCCTAATTTGGTTGGATTATGAGAAAACTAAAAGGAGGAAGAAAGGTAAGTAAAAAATTGTCTCTTGGGATAGAATGGTGGAAAAACTCAAGGGAAATTTCTTACCAGGTGATTATATAATTCAAATATACAAGAAACTTCAAAATCTTAAACAAAGAGATATGGATGTCAAAGCCTATACTAAGGAGTTTTATAAGCTAAGTATAAGAGAAAGTCACATGGAGGATGATTTGGATAAAGTGGATAGATATATCAATGGGTTAAGATTTAACCTTCAAGATGAGTTGAGTTTGAAAAACCTAAGAATGGTAGAGGAGTGATACCAATTGGCAATTAAGGATGAAGAAAAACTAAAGAGAAGGCAAGAAAAGAAAAATAGCGGAAGAGGAAACAATTCTAGAGGAAGAGGGTCATTTTATAATCCAAGGAAGTCATATGAGAGCCAAGAAGATAGAAGAAAATTCTAAGAACAAGTTGCAAATGCAAGAGGTGGATTTAGGGTAGGTAGATCAGGCTTTATAGGTATATTTGGAGGTCAAGTAAGAGGATCTAGTGGGTTCACATGAAGATGTTTCCAATGCAACAATTTTGGACATCAAGCATGGAAATGCATTGAAAATAAATCCACTACTTCAGTTGGAGGAGAAAGAAGAAATCAGATTGTTCAAGGAGATGATTGTGAAAGTGTGAACTCTCCATCACAACATGTTGAGCTATAAGTTGGTGAATCACTCAAGGTAAGGAGAACCCTCATCAAGGTGCCAATAGAGAAGGAGCCACCACAAATGAGGAATTTCTTCAGGACAACTTGTAAGTTCTTGGGTAAGGTTTGTAAAGTTGTAATTGATTCAAGTAGTACAAATAATATGGTTTTAGTTGAGATGATTGAAAAGCTTAAGTTGAAAAGGATACCACATACTAATCCTTACAAAGTCTCTTGGTTAAATGAGGGTCAACATGTTTTTGTGAATGCAAAAAGTTGGGTGGAGTTTCATATAGGAGGGTACAAAGACAAAAAATTATGTGACATAATACCCATGGATGTGTGCCATTTGCTGCTAGGGAGGCCTTGGAAATTTGATAGGTATGTTAAGTATGATGGAAGGAGGAATACTTATGAGAGAATAAGATGGGGTCTCCTATACCTTGACACCATTGAAGGAGGAGGAAAAAGGAAAAACCATGGGATCTAATGTGATGATGGTAGGTAGGAAAGAATTCATAAAGGAGGACACAAAACTTTCAACCACTTGAAAACCTAGAGATATTATGACAATATAAATGAAGAATGACTTGATTTTGGAGATCCAAGATTGGCTTAAGAAGTATGCCACTATGATGGTAGGAGGGGTATTCCACTTGTTATCTTAAAAGGGGGATATTGGTAATTCTATTTCTTTCATGCCAGAGGTTAGTATGCTTGGTCAAGTAGCAGTTATAGGGACACAAAAACAAATGGAAGAGATGAGAAGCAAATGTGAAGAGGTCAAGGATAAAATGCAAAGGAATGTGGACAATTCCAAGCACACAATTGAAGTGAAGAACAAGGAATTTCATTGCAAGGAAGGAAAATATGTGGTTTTAGGTGATGATGTAGGTTTAACAACATTCTCAGGTGAGGAAGGAGTAAAAGATCATCCATCAAGTAGGCCTTTGAAGTTGGAGAATATCCTAGGTGCCAAGGAACTCAAAAAGAAAAGGGATAATTCCTAATTTTGGTATTTAGTACATTGCAAGGGTTTACCAAATGAGGATATCATCTGGGTGTCAGATAATGACATGATCAATCATGAATCTACTATTGCAAAACTGTCCTCAATGGGACTTGAGTTTATTTTACCCGGGGAGTGTGGTGCAGGAGCACCTTAGGTCTAGTAGAAGAATGTTAACATTTTATCTTGGTTTGCTATTTTTTTTCCATGTAATAAGGTCTTGAAGACCATTTATTATGTTTGTGAGGTATTTTGAGTCATTTTGGCGTCAATTTGGTAAATAGTGTAAAAGTTGCAAAAAGTTGTCAAAGCAATTTTTGCATTTTTGTATTTTTGGGAAGTTGAATGGTTGGAATTTGGTTTTTGGTCAGAAAACAATTGGTTATGTGGTGTAATATCTTTAAAAATATTGGTGAACATTTGGGACAAGGTTCTTAGATTGTAATTTTGAATTTTGAATAAGAAAGTGCTCTATTTTCTATGTTTTGGAAGCTAATTTGCTACTACACATGCCTATATGATTCTATATGGATAGGGAGTGATTAAACAGTGGTTGGAATTAATGGTACATTTAATCTTTGTTCTTTTTCAATTTTTTTCATCTAAATTCATTAATTTTGACAAAAGTTAGAGCAAATTTATTGAAAGTTGTTTGAAACCCTAACTAGGGTGTGTTTTGACTGAAAATCAAGAATTTCTTTGCATTCCACTAGTGAACAAGCCTCAAACTTGGTGGAATGAATGTAGATATGTTGTGTTTTGTGTTATCAATTTTGAAAGAGTAGGGGATGTGTTGATGGGTGTTTTTGTATCTTCTCAACACAAGCAATGCATCAGTGCATTACCTTTCTTGAAAGGCAATCTCCTACAAATAAGTTGCAAAAAACTACCCCAAGGTCTCTCGAGTGTCACATCATGACATGCTTGGAATAATTTAGTTGGTTTAATGTAATCTTTCTAGTAATCATAGGGAAACCTTACATAAGTTAAATTGGAGGGGAGTTGGCTCTTTGAATGTGTTGTGCAATTTTCGCACACACGCCCCGCTGAAGGTAGGGACCCTCTTGTTTTCATTTTGTTTTGCGTCTTGTCCCTTTCATTTTGAGGTTTTGCTCTATCCTGACATGTGCTTAAATGGTTATTTGGATTGCCTAAGTGTTCCTTCTGGATGTCATTGAAAATCTTTAGTTTTCATTATGGTTCGGGTTTTTACTCAGATCCGGGATTATCCACCCCGGTTAGATTTCCCCGAGTCCTGCTTGGATTCTGGATTCCACCTTGTTGTTCAGAGATTTCGGGTCTTCGCGGATTTCTACGTGGATCGGATTCCCCCAGATTCTGCCCTGTTGTCAGATTTCTAAAATCCTTCTTTGGCTGTCTTGTCTAGTGCATTAATGGCTCCGCGTGTGCTCTGAGGGATGTATTTAACTTAGTGTCGTGGATCTTTTGTGCCATCGTGCTTATTATTTGCCATTGTTGAGCTGGGAACTGCTTTCTTGCAAGTGTTTGATCAATAGTTTGGAGCATTTCACTGAGAGTTGGTCAATTTGGTATCATTTTTTGGCATGTTCGTGCCTTTGCTCTTCGTGGACACCATCTCCTTCATTTTTGCTGGTTCTGGGATTCAATTTTGCTATATAATGGTATGTGCCACTTTGTTTTTCTTTGGATTGGTGATTGCAGATAGTGATTTGAAGTTGTAAATTCTTTTGGGTTTAATTTTATGCATTATTTGGGTGCTTCATGATCAGGGTTACGTAGAGATCAATTAATTTATGATCCTTCAAGTGGTTTCTAAGCTAGTTAACCTGTGTGCATTTTAATAAACTCACTTGAAAATCATGGTATCCTTTTCCTTGAGCATGATGTCGTCATTTACATTACTGTAGTTGTGAGCTAACCTGTGCTTTAATGGCGGATGTATGGGATTTTGACC
The DNA here is from genome assembly GCA_007258455.2 of Sequoia sempervirens. NCBI lineage: Eukaryota > Viridiplantae > Streptophyta > Pinopsida > Cupressales > Cupressaceae > Sequoia > Sequoia sempervirens. The sequence continues at coordinate 62,278,458 of VDFB02252616.1, forward strand.
TAGGGCATCATTATTTGTCACGAGTGTGCTCTTGAGCGGGCCTAGAATACCAAGAAAATTTATGGAAGGTCCATGTCTGACTTGCCCTAAACTTAGGAATTGGAGATTTGTGACTGATTGGGTGTGTTGGGTAAAATCGTGTTTCTGTGTCACTATCCGGAATTCTCCATCCCTTCGGGATTGTTCATTCCTTCCAGATCCTCTTTTGCTAAGACCACGTATGGTCGGCAAGAGATCATAGCGATTTCTCTTTGTCTGACCGATTTTCTTTTCTTTCACTGAGACCTCACCTTTTCGGCGAGACCTTTCATCGAACATATCCCGTGTCTCGCCGAGTGCCTTTTGAAGTTAGGAAGACAAAGTCATTTCATCAAGACATTACCTCGACCACCTGTTATTCATGCCGATGGATGTGCTTTATTGCTAAGTCATTGAGACCAGAGTTGTTCGCCAAGACCTATAATGCAAACCCCATGTTTGGCTGAACTCTTTGATAGTTGGTGAGACATGCCCTTTTCGCCATGACTTCACCCCAAAGGGACGAGTCTCTCACCGATAGTTACCTTCATGTGCATCATCGGCAAGACAAACCCTAGTTGGCAAGAGGTCATAGCGGGCTTTGTTGGTCATACCGACATCCATCTTGCTTTGCTAAGACATCTGTTGCTTCGCTAAGACATTTTGGCGAGATCATTACTTTTTCCGAAAACCTTCGCTTTCAGCGAGCCTCCTAACGCTCACCAAGACCTTATGGCAACCTCTTCCCTTCTTGGCGAGCTAGGATTTTCTTTCATTGAGACCACATATTATTGGCAAGATGTTATACTGAAACCCCTTTTCCTAAGCCTGTATTCGTTCGCCATGACCTTGCCTTTATCACACTGAAAGTTCTTTATGATACACCGCTAATCGGTAGGACTAAGGAAAGTCATTGGGATCTTATCCCAACTCCAATTGAGTCATATCGAAATTGATTGTTATAAGCACTATTCAGTAGGACATTGCAAATTTGGTAAGACCTGTCATCGAGAATCTTTAAGTCATACCGAAGTACCCACTTAGACCCCAATAGTCAGTGAGACAAGAAAAAGTCACCGTGACCTCACCACGAAGAGAAGATCTCTCACCAACGTGGGTTTCTTTATCACTATTCAGCAAGACATGTCATTTTCACCGTGACCTCCTCTTGAATGAAATCTATTTGGCCGAAAAGGCATACTTATACTATTTGACTCAGAGTTTTGCTGTAACTGTGGATCTCCACCGAGTCCAGATTTCTCTGAAATCTGGTGTCTCCCTCATTTTTCAAAGTCTCCCCTGGATCATTCATCGCGGAAATTTGTCCCTCATGGATTTTCTCAAACTTTGATGGGAAGTAACGAAACATGAAAGAATTGCATTTGTTTATAACTTGTGATGCATTTGATGATTGTTTCATGTTACATTTGGATTTCTCGTGGTTTACTAATTGATCATGCTCATGTTTAATGATTAAGTAGGCATTTCTTGGTTGTTCCCTTGGAATCTGATTGGTCTGGGATTCCCCAAGATTCCTCTCTGGTTCAGATTCTGCAGGTGGCCTTGAAACCCGAAGTTGGTTGTGATCTTTCCAAATGAGGTTTAATGGCACTTGGGTTACATGAGATGCATTCTAACGGTGTTTTGATGAATTAATATTAATTTCCTATGGTTTTATGATGCTCTTCTTGATGAATGCAGGCCAATTCTAACAAGGAAGCAACTGGATCATCCATGTCCGATGCAAAGAGAATCAAAATGGACATTAAGAGTAGGATTCCTAAGAGCAAGATCACCTCAGTCTGGTCAGAGGTGACTGATACAAATGTTGGATCATGGGATTACGAGGAGTTCAAAGAATGAATGTTAGCTAAGGACCTCCCCTTGGTAGCCAGAAGGATGAGAGATTTAGGCTTAGCACATATAGCTGGGTTCCCTTCAATCGTACAATGTTATGAGCTAGTTCTCAAGTGTTCCAAACACTATGACTAGGGTACTCAAAAAATTATCAGTCCTCAGGGGAGAGTGATAGCGAATCTCAACCCTGTTGCTATTGCCCAAATCTTTGACATGCCTGACTGATCTCATGTGGTGGCATTCAACATGGAGTCCTCTAAGGGATACTACGATGAGAAAACCGTGAAATCCCAACAGCTCATCAACTCCTGGCTGGAGAAGCCCAACTCACATTATTCTAAGCTACGAAACCAGCTTTTCAAGATAAAGTTTAAGAAAGAATACTATGATGCTATTACACTACTCAGCAGGGTAGTTGGGCTAAGGAATGCAGGAGTATTCGAGAATTGGATGTGCCATGCCATCGTGAGGATGGAACAAGAACTAATTGATTACCATTGGGCTGGGTTAATTAGAAGAATACTCCATGACCAGCTATCCAATGTGCTGTGGACTAAGACCTTCACAATGACATCATACCTGGTCTATGCGCTGGAAAGATTCCATCCCTACAAAGGATTGGATACAAAGGGAATATTTGGGTAGGATGTCATCTATGAAGTTTTCCCTCAACTGCACTTAGGGGGTTCAAACTACCGGAGGGAAAATGATGCATTCTCCATGTATATCACTATGATGCTTCAAGGGGTAGAGCATGTCAGGATTTCAGACCAAGCCAAAGAGCTCATCAAGAAGTATGGAGCATGGTTCATTCAATTTCCAACCTTCTACTACATTTAGATTGATGGCTTCCAAAGGCCTCCATATAGACTTCCGAGGTATCCAACCGATTACCTTCTTTTGCTAGAAGTAACCAAACAAATTTGTGACTTTGATGCCATTGCCGAGAAGGACAAACACAAGACAAGATTTGGTGTAGATTTCCCCTTGAGAATTGGCACTGGAGAGGCATGTCCTTCCATTATTTCTGCCCAAGCCTCAGAGGAAGAGATAAGTGCCCTCGGTTTGTCTTTGCACTCTAAGAGGTCTAAATTTGATATCATGGGTGAGGCTCAAAGGAAGGCCAGCAGATATTATAGCTACAAGGTAAACTTGGAGGACTATTGGTCCAACTGTAGCGATGAATATGAGGTCAGGAAGAAGAAATTCTCTCGGCTTCCAGTAGATGTAGTCAAGCTATACAACATAAAGGCAGTACCTAACCAATTGGAAGATGATGGAAATTTGATCCAAGACCATGCCTATGAAGCAGTAAAAGACAGACCAATTGGTGATGTGGATTGGCTGGAAGAAGATAAAACCAAGCTAGAACAACTGATGGATCCAGTCATCAAGGTTACCAAAATGTGGCTCAAGCATACAATATGGGAATTGGAGAAAAAGGGAGTAAAGTGCACTTACAACTTGATGGGAGATCTGGATTCCCAGTCCACTTCTAAAGAATCAGCTGAGCAGGACCCTAAGGGCAAGGGTAAGTTGGACTCTCCATCCAAGATCAAGACAAAAAGTGCCCAAGGAGATGAAGTCCAGGAAGTAGAAAAGCAAAGAAATCCAAAGGCAAAGAAGAGGACAAGAACCAATAGATTTGAACAAGAGAAGGTCGAAGAGAAGAACCCTAAGACTGATACCCCTGCACTTAAGAAGAAAAGAATTATCAAATTGTCAGAGAAAACAAGCCCTAAGGCTACATGAGAAGTAGTTCCCCCATCAGTGGTGAGTGTGGAAAGTTTAGAGGAGAAAGCCAAGGTATACACAAGGAGGTCTAGGACCCCTTCTCCCAAGGATAGAGTGCTTAAGGCCGACTTTCCCCCCAGTTGTTTCTCCTAATGTGCAATAGGATGACATTCCTCTGGTTCATGAAACCCAAAGTGAACCTAGCGAGGCTGAAAAGGTTGATGAACATCAGGACACTGAAGGGGAGGAATTCCATGAAGGAGAACTCTTTACTACAGAAGCTAAAAACAAAAAGGCAATACAGTCTCCCCTGGTTGCACATGCAGAGTCCCCAGTCACACATGTAGAGGTCGAATCCCCTTTAAAGGAGGGAGAAGTAGAAAAAGTTCCATCACTCAAGCCTGATAAGGAGGGAAATAAGGATGAGACCCCTAAAGGACAAGATATGGAAGAGGAAGCAGCAAAGGCTCAACAAGGAGAAGCAGGATCGAGTAAGGGGCAATTGGATCCTACTGTCCCAGAATGGCTAGGCAGAGAAATCAAGAGAAAGCAATTTTTTTTAGAAGACATGCCGCCTAATTGGGATGAATTACTGGAAAAGATTGGCAAAGATAAAGGCAAGAAGAAAGCCAGAAAGATTTCGAAAGTTGAAAGGGATGAGGCACATAAAAATTTTTATCACATCGCCACCCCTGCTTCCGACAAGAATAGAGATGATGTGTTTGGCGAGGATTACAACATTTGAACTTTCAACCTAGGACCTACATCGATTGAGGAAAGAAAGGAAGACCAAGCAGGAGCTTAAGAAAGAGAATTAACATCTCAAGAAATGCTTGGAGGATTTAATGAAGCCCCTGCAAGCCATTAACCCTTCTTCCTCTACTGCAAATCCCTTGCCTCAAGAGACTATCACAGAGTTGGAAAGGATGAAGGCCTCCACCCTTGCCACTTCCAATTGGTTGAAAGGAGTTCAAGCAAAAGGTAATGAAGCCATTAAAGAAATCCTGTCAATAGGGAAGGATGTTGCAATGGAAATGGATTGGATGAAGCAGGTGATAGAACAAGATAGAGGAGACACATACCTGATGCTACAAAAAACCAAGGCCATCATGGAATGCACCAAAGATAGATTGGTGAGTGACAAGATCCTTCCTTATCCTAAGGCTACCGAACCCTGGGAGTAGTTTGAGGCATTACAAATTGGGAAAAAGGCATTCAAGACGACCCACAAGTGAAGAAGACAGATAAAGGATACACTAAGTGGGATATACAATGGCTCCATTTCATTCTTTGAGATCATGACCGGGAGGAGAAAGATTTCTCCTGAACACTTAAGCCTAGAGCAATTGAGAGAGTGGTGGCAGGATGTCTATGCACTGCTCGGTGATGATCCCATTTCTGAACACCAGTTAGGTGACGCGGCCACCTACCTAGTAGTTATTGATAAGTATATGGTGCACAAAGTGGATTGGGATAGGTCGGTTAAGTAGTCGAGAGAATACTTCACATCCATTCAAAATTGGCTTAAGGTTTTTCCTTTTCCGCCAATAGCTAACATGGACAGGATGCTTTTGAGAGTTCAGGAAATGTTGAGTCAGAGTAAAGATGATGGAGGAGGGAGTTAGCACAGTCTACATCAAAATTTGTGCTTCCCCATTATGTTTCCATGCTTTGGTCTAGGCTACAGTGGGATCCCATGCCAACTGAAATGAAACACATGCCTTTGAGGCATATTTTATTCTATTTTGAATTTCTCTTAGCAGGCTGGCCATGCCTTGTCTTTATTTTAAAATTCATCCTGGCCAACATGCTTTCAGAAGGGGGGGGAATTCTATATTGGGCATTCTCGCCTCATTTGTAAGGGGTAATTGTTGTATAGAAAAAAATAAAGTAACAAAAGTAGAATAGAGCAGAGTAGCTAGAAGTAAGTAGAGCAAGTTAGAAGTTAATGGCTCTCGAGCAAATGCTGTAACAGAAGGCCCAAAATTGTTGCTATTGTAGATGATTTAAATACAAGTAATGACATTGTGATTTGGTGTCATTTTCGTATTCTCTTGTCTTGCATGGTGTGTGTTCTTCTATCTTTAAAATTACTTTGAGAAAGTTAATGCTTAGATTGGATTCAACTTAATAATGTTTGTGATTTAATACTGGAATGTTGTAGCAATCTCTTAGTCCATACTTTTTGCAACCAACTGATTGTTAGTTGCTTTGCAAAGTTAGCCTAGACTTTACATTCAATGTGCTTAGTTCAGTTGTGAATGTTCATTCATTTCAATTGCAGAAGGGGTTGTTTGAGTAAATGTTCATAATTTGAAAATCTTTAAAACCATAGAAGATTGCACTGTTTCTACGAGATTGTAGATTTATCTAGGTCGAATAGAAATTTGTTCGAGGGATTGGTCCATTTCAGTGCTTGTCATTTGCATTATTAACATTAGGAGTAGTGTCAAGTTTAGAGATCTCCTGAAACCCTTCATCTTTTGTTAGTTCTTTAATTACTGGATTAAACTCAAATTGAAACATCATATTAATTAGTGGATTTGGTAGACTAAGGTTTAGCATTTTGCTTGTAGTAAGGTCCCATTGTGATTACCAACATTTTCACATATATCACTGGGTTGTTCATGCATTGTCAAGACCTAACATTAAATACCTTAGGGTTATCTCTTGAGGCTTGTTGATAGAGATTTACCTTTCAAGAGAGATAGGATATTGCATCTTGTCTGAGTTGTTGCTATGCAGAAAACACCATCAACAGGATTGGCGCTAGAAGGAGGGCCTGAACAAGCAAGCTGGATCGATTTTTGAACACCATCTCTCCTAAATGATTTAGAAGAAGGACCAGATCTACTCCAAGAGAGGAGGGATTCCAATAGTTACTAGACCCTACGAGGTCTAAAAGGACCAACAGAAGGGGAGAATCATCACCATCCCATCCAACCCCCACATCTCCATCATCCCCCTCTTCACCAGGCTCATCTGAGTCAGAGGACATCTCTATCCCACAACCTCAGCCAGTCATAAATCAGCCATTACCACCCCCACCTCCACCAATGGCTTTTTTAACAACCAACCCATGTCCATTAAGTTTTCCAGTTTACAATATCATGCCTAAGAACCCTGAGCACTTTTGTTCTAAGTTCCACATTAATGACCCAAATAGGACCGTTGAAGAAAACCTTAGGATCTTTCAGACTGGACTCAAGGATAGAGGGATAAACCACGAAGATGTAGCTTGTAGATTATTTCCTTATTCACTAGGGGAAGATGCATTCTATTGGTGCAACCATTTGCCTACAGGGTCCATTGAGCATTGGACTAAGTTAGAGGCTACCTTCTTGCAAAAGTTTCGAATCCCCATTAGTTCTAATGAACTCTACCGCCAGTTCACTAACGTTAAAAGGAAGGTCAATGAACCTATAGCATCCTTCAATAATAGGTTTCATCGTGCTTACTCTAGACTACAGGCTCTTTATGCGGTTGATGAACCCACTGCTCTAGAGGTCTATTACGAGGGGCTTGACAGTTTGACAGCCACCTTCATGAAATGGAGTAATAATCCTCCTTCCAATCTGCTTGATGCATACGCAGAAGTGGTGAAGGTTAGCATTAATCTTAGGCAACATCTATCTGGGCCTCTACCATCATTAGGACCCACTGCTCACCATGGACAAGTTCCAACTCTCAGCCATGCTCTAGCAAACTACACTCCAATCATGAATCCGGTACCCCAATTGCCTCTTGTCCCTCACCTAGGACCCCCTATGGGACAAATTCTACCCACGAGTAGTTATCCCCAGCACAATGTAAATCAACCCCTACATAACTAGCCTCAGACTAGTTATCCTTCATACCTGCAAAATTTTGAAGTCCTGAACCAATCACTAAACTCCACTGCTGTAGCAAGGTATTCCCAAAATAATGTGAATCAACCCCCATACAGTAATCCTGACAAGGAAAGACTGGATGAATTTTTTGAATAGATAAAGAGGCTAAACATGGAAGTGACTTACCTAAGAAACCAAAACAATCAACTACAAGCTGCTCAAAAGAGTATGAAGTCCAACCAGAATAGAGAGAATCCACAAGGACAAAACTTTGAACAAGGGCAGCGTCAAGATCAGGTTTACAATAATGATAGAGGATATAACCTAGACATGGCTTACAACGGTGACAGGGGATTTAACAATGACAGAGGCTACAACAATGAAAGAAGATAGAGTTATGATAAAGGGCAGTCATCAAGTCAAAACTTCGATAGAGGTCAAGGTGGTGGCCAAGGATTCGAGAGAAGACATCAATTAGGTCAGAATAGAAATTGGAACACAGGGCCCAGCAATGGAGGAATCCCCACCCCACTAGATCAACCAGTGAGTCAACCTGCTAATCAATCTACCAATCAACCAACTAGTCAAGATAAGCCCCTTGGTGGTATATATCTAGCTGAAGCTGCCTTGTTAGGGTGGTGTAGGCTCCACAAGACCAGTTAGCATTCCGAATTAGACTACCAAGATTTCCCAACAATAGTTTCAATCTTCCAGTATGAAGTGGAGAATAATGTGAGCGGTCAGGAGATAGTACCATCTAATCCTTATGATTCACCGGTGTTAGTATTAAACCATGCTCATTTTCCTCAGAGTAAGGAGAATATACCTGAAGAAGAATCTGACTAGTTGGAGGAAGAAACAGACCAGGTGTACAATGGAGATGAAATGACACAGCTATTCGATGAAAGCCTAGCAAATGATAATGGTCCTAGTGACGAAGAAGAAGCTTACACTGAAGAAGTGTAGACCTTCCAGAGACCTGTCAAAAGGTATGATTTGAGGGAGCTGCCACACCGACGCCCACAAGCTGGAGGCCCCTTTACCACTTCCATTCTGCCAAATAATTTCAATACACTTCTAGACCTAAAGGCTAGCAACAATCCCTCCCTACCTCTGGTCTCTAGGCAGTACTTGTCTCGAGATCCAGGATATGCTAATGTACCGAAAGGGAGAAATGCTGATGCAAATAAAGAAAAGATGGTGGAATACCCAAGGGAGACTCCTACTGATTTAAATGAGGAACAATTGGCAACTTATGTTACTAAGGAATTCCAAAAATTGAAGGTAAATCTATCTGCATTTGAATTATTAAGAGTTCCATCCATTAGGAATGTAGTCTTAGGATCTTGTGATGCAAATCCTACACCACAAGATAGATCGGTTAGCAAAGATGATAATAGAGTATCCAGTTCTTAGTCAACAAGAAGGAAAAATTAGACTCAGAAGCAAGTTCATATGCCCCCTGAAGATGCAGGGAAGGAGAAGGACAAATCTCAAGCTGCTCAAGTAGATACTCCCTTGACTCTATTTCAAGGGAAGATAGACACACCTCCATTCTTGATTTATGTTCGAATATTCGGTAAGAATCTACATAATTGTCTTTTGGACTCTGGTGCATCCACCAATGTTATGCCTTTCAGTGTATGTAGAGCTATGGGTATCACCCCTGCTGATTCCCAAAAGAAAGTCACACAACTGGATAGGACAGAAGTGAATATTGTAGGAGAGTTAAATATGATTCACATGCAAGTTGCTTCTGATCCTAGGATTCAATAGGTTATCAACATACAGGTGGCTGACATCCCTAATGCTTATGGCTTAATCCTAGGAAGGGACTTTACCAGGGCTCTGAATGGGTATGTATCAACTAATCACTCCCATATGTGGCTTCCCTGGAAGGGGGTGCCAAATCAGATCAGGATCGAAAGAGAACCCAAAATGAAGTATATGATCACAAAATATTAGAAAACTTCCACTGAAATTCTAGTATCAGAGTTAAGCATGGGTAATTATATGCTCACAGCCTCCCCTGGAGAGCTAGACATGGAGGAAGTCCTTATGTTCTACCCAACACCTGTGGACCTTATAGCAGAATCCAATACGGTAGAATCCAGTGGTACTGAAGCTTTAATAGAACTAGATGAGAAGGATGATGACCTGGAGGATAGTTAGCTTGCATTGCTGGATAGCTTTCAAGAGTTCATTCGGAAATGTGTTGAAGATTAGGTCCAGTTAGGGAGAGGAATGAATTTAGGAGAATTACTGTTGCCCAATTGGTGTAGGGTACATAATGCCCCTCATTCAGAATTGGATTGCTGCCTATGCAAGACTGCAGTAAGACAAGTGCAGAAGTATCTTAATCCCACTCCTCCAGTCACAATCAATGTCCAAGAAGATCACAAAGGAAGAGGAGTAGTGCCTTCTAAAGAATCCTCTAGCATCAATGGTGCAAAAGAAAAGGAAAAGGGGCTTACAGCTACTAGTTGCTAGACATTAATGTTCTATGGATCCAAGTCAAGGCAAGGAGCTGGGGCAGGATTCGAGCTAATCAGTCCCATGGGTAAAACCTTTTTTGTGGCTCATAGACTTCAATTCCACTGCACGAATAATGTAGCAGAATATGAAGCCTTGGTGCATGGATTGTTAATGGCAATAAAGAAGAAAGTTAGAATCTTGCAAGTCTTTGGGGATTCTGAGTTGATAGTCAAACAAGTAAGGAAACAATATTCTTGTCACGACAGGAGGATGACTAACTACAGACACATAGTGTGGGACCTCATTGAGGGTTTTGATGCCTTCAACATTTAGTTGATTCCACAAAGTAAGAACCAGATAGCTGATTCTCTTGCCCAGGCAACAAGTACCTTGTAGCCTCTGTCTCTTTCAGAGCTAAAGAAGTTTACTATGGAACTAACCCGAGTACCCTCAGTACCAGATAACATCACCAACTTCCAAGTATTTGAATATGACAAGCACATCTTAAATTTTATTACTAGCACTAATGTCTTTGCTTCTCAAATCATCGACAAAGCTGAACCCCAAGAAGCTGAGATGGACTTGGAAGGGGTAATCAATCTAAAGACCAACACAATTCCCAGGGGGATGGTGCAACTAGAGAGGATATTCGATCTTTGCAATATTAGAGATCAAGAACATGATGCCAAGAAAGAGTCCATTAGTGGACAATGTGACAAGTATAATGTAGGATCCCCGGATGATGTCAAACACATCTTCCTCGGTAAAGTGTACACTCCTGAAGAAAGAACAAGAATCGTAGAGGCACTACACAGATATCCAGATGTGATAGCTTGGAGTTATGAAGATTTGAAGACTTATGATATGTTGATCATAACCCATACTATCCCTCTCAATCCAAGGGTGAGGCCTTTCAGACAAAAGCAGAGACCTGTTAACACTTTGCTGGAACCTATAATACACAAGGAAGTGCAGAAGCTGCTCTCTACAAGGATAATATTCCCAGTCAGAAACTCCACTTGGGTTGCCAATCTGGTCCTAGTGTGGAAGAAGAATGGTGAAATTAGGCTATGTGTGGATTTCAGGAACCTGAATAGGGCATCAGAGAAAGATAATTATCCAGTTCCCTCACTAGATGAAGTGCTTCAGATTGTCAATAGATCTCAGATGATGTCCTTCCTTGATCGTTATTCAGGCTACAACCAGGTCATGGTGCAATATGAGGACAGGCATAAAACTGCTTTCACCACCAAGTGGGGCACCTTTTCCTATAGAAGGATGCCTTTCGGCCTGATCAATGTTGGAGCCACATTCCAAAGAGCAATGGACATAGCCTTCAAAGAGATAATTGAGAAGTGTATAATCATCTACATGGATGATTTGACGGTATTATCAAGGAAGAGGAGTGATCATGTCTCAGATCTGTGCAAAGTCTTCCAGAAATGTAGAGAGTTCAGTATATCACTCAATCCTAAGAAATGCATCTTTGGAGTCACGGAAGGCAAGCTACTAGGACACATTATCTCTGAGAAGGGGATTGCAATTGATCCTGAACGTATAGAATCCATTCTCAAGATTCCACTATCTGCCAATAAGAAGGAAATGAAATCGTCCTTTGGCAAAATTAAATTTGTGAGGAATTTCATCACTAGGTTCACAGAGATAGTCAAGCCACTAAATGCAATGTTGAAGCAGGAGGCTAAAGTCGAATGGACTGCGGAGGCAAAGGAAGCATTTTCCGAGATAAAGAGGGTGATTGTTGAGGGCCCTGTCCTGGTAAGCCCTGACTATGCTAAACCCTTCTACATATATTTTTTTGCTTCCGACCATTCTTGTGTTGCTATGTTAACGCAAAAATTAGATCAAGGGAATGAACATCCCATCACATTTATGAGTGCACCGTTAAAGGATGTGGAGTTGAAATAACCTAGTGTGGAAAATTAGGCCTATGCCTTAGTCAGAGCGATAAAGAAATTCAGGCATTATGTCCTCAGAAACAAAATCTTTGCCATAGTTCCTGATCCTACAGTAAAGCTGCTATTAATACAGAATGAACTGGGAGAACATAGAGCCAAGTGGGTAACTATGCTACAAGAGTATGATATGGAAATTCATCCCATGAAGCTAGTTAGAGGGAAAGGGCTCATGAAGACAATGGCAGAGACCGACCCTGAGCTTACAGTTCATAGTTACAATTTGGAGAACGTTTCTCCTGGTGAGTGGTATGATGATGTTCACTATCTCTTGACTCGGAGGTGCCCTGATTGTCTCGATACAATACAAAGAAGGTCCTTACGCCTAAAGAATGATAGTTTCATGTTGAAAGGAGCTGTTCTATATAAGAAAAATCATGAAGGTGTGTATTTAAGGTGCCTGGGAAGGGTAGAATCTGAAAGAGTGATGTCAGAATTCCATGAAAAATATGGTACTGGCCATGGGTCAGTGTCTTCTATAGCCAACCAGATTCTTAGGGCTGGTTACTACTGGCATACGCTGTTCAAAGACACCCACAGTCATGTCAGGGCATGTCATATATGCTAGAATGCGGCCACTAAAGAGAAGTATGCAACACTCCCACTCTAGCCAGTTGTTGAGGTAAAACCTTTTGCTCAATGGGGAATGGACTTCATTGGTCCCATTAATCCGCCTTCCTCTGCAGGACACAGGTATATCCTTACTATAACTAATTATTTTACAAGGTGGACTGAGGCCCTTACTTGCAAACAATGTACTTCAAAGGTAGTTATTAACTTCATCGAATCAAGTATCATTAATCATTTTGGATAACCTGTGTCTTTAGTCTGTGATAATGGTCCTGTGTTTTCATCATTGAAATTCTCTAATTGGGCTTTTGGTCATGGCATTATCATTAAGTTTGCATCCAACTATTACCCTTAGGGTAATGGTTTAGCTGAGTCATCTAACAAAAACCTCCTGACTGTTATCTACAAACTGTTAGAGAGAAACCCAAAGGACTGGCATACCCAGCTCATATTTTCTCTTTGGGCAGACCGCACCAAACAAAAGGCCTCCATAGGAACATCACCTTACCACTTGGTTTATGGATTAGAGCTGGTGTTTCCCATTCAGTTAAAGATTCCCACCTTACAATTCATTAACGAATATTATGATGATGGGGACAAACGTGAAGCTAGGCTCACTAAATTATTGCATCTTGAGGAGAAGAGAGACACTTCCCTAGAAAATTTTGCTAAACATTAGGGGGTAGTCAAGAGATGGTTTGATAAAAGAGCCAAGGTTAAAGCTTTTAGGATTTCTGACTTGGTTCTTTACTGGGATAAATCCCATGACCGTAAGGGGGAGCATGGGAAATTCGACAAACTTTGGCTTGGCCCTTACCAAATCTCTAAAATCTTGGGAGATAATGCTTTCCAATTGTAAACTCTCACTGGAGAGGATATCCCACTGCCTGTCAATGGGCAGTATTTGAAGCACTATTTCCAGTCTTGAGCTGTCTTTAGCTTTGGTCTTGTATATAGTTAAATTAGGTTTCCTCTTTATTTTCCTTTCTGCGTGGTTTTCATTTGTTTGTTAGTGTAGGTCTACTTTTGGTTTGTTTTGGTTTGGTTTTGTTGTTGCTTTGCTCTTGCTTTGGGGTTCTCTATTTTATTTTTTTTGTGTTGCATTTGTATGACAAATATATCATTCTTTTGAAATTATCCTAAGTATTTTTTTGGTGGATTGTGGTCTTGTGCTTGAAAGGATGGTTGATGTCTTTGCTATCATCCAACAGTCTAAATGTTTGAGTTAAGGAAGATGAGTCTCTCGTGTGGATTTGAACCTAAAATACTCTGAAATCTTACATCTCTCATATATCTTAAGGATCCTGGCGTTACTATAGGAGTCTTCATGAAGTTTTGTCAGGTGAAAAATCTTGTTTTTGCTTCAGTGCCATTGTGGTTCTTAGCCCTGTGTGTGAGCTTCATTGTTCACAGTTGAAATGAAAATGACATATAAAGAATATCAAAAGAAAGAACAGTGAACAAATTCAACTTGTCAGGGGTATCTGAACATCTCTATCGGGGCTATGGATGCCTGGCTGGTAGTAGAGCTATATTTAGGAGAGTGACAACGATAACCTCGTCAGGGCTATGGATGCCTGACTGGCAGCGAGGCCCTATCTAGGTTTCTTTTGAAGTTAGAATCCTTACGTAGTTTGACTTGACTGAGCTTAGTTCCTATAGTAGTTAAGGAAGGTAATGAACTCACCTGCACTCACTTGGATTTCTAGTTTATGAAGGTTCGGTCTACCCTTTAGTTCTGATTCTTTGAATCCTTGCATTCTGACTTGTTTGCTTGCTAGTGAGACTAAAACCAGAGATTCTGGGTTCTTGATTCCTTTGCATCACCAAAATGCCTGGAGCATTTTCCTAGTAGAATCATTTGTTGTGCAGTTTTCATACATACCCCAAAAAGGGGGACCCTCTTGTTTTTCATTTTGTTTGTGTCTTGTCCATTTTGAGGTTTTTCTCTATCAGCATGTGCTTAAATGTTTATTTGGATTGCCTAAGTGTTACTCACCGGATGTCATTGAAATATTTAGTTTTGATTATGGTTCGGTGTTTTACTCGGATCCATTGTCCTCCCCGAGTCCTGCTTGGATTTTGGATTCCACCTCACAATTTCCCAAGTCCTACTTGGATTATGGATTCCACCTTGTTGTTCAGATTTTGGTCTTCGTATTCCATGGATGAATTCCCTGGATTTGCCCTATTGCCGGTTTAAAATCGATGCTCTGCAGTCCGGAGGCTCAACCTTAATCAACTTGGAAACCTGCCTTCAAGAAGTATCTAGAAAGATTAAAATGACCACATAAAGTAATTCAACCAGCCTTCCAAGTTCTACAATCATCAGAAGCACAATTTCCCAATTTCACTCCTAAACCCCAGTTTTAGTGCAAACCAAGTTTAGGCATTTTCACCAACATTTTCCAAAACACCTAACAAACTCAAGGATGATTAAGATACCCTTTTTCAAGTTATAAAACATACAGGAAAACCAATATCAACTCTTTTGGAAAAACTCAAAGATCCAATACTCCTGCCATGGAAACGGCTAGTGGATTAGCCCACTTTTACAAAGAAAGTACCCTTTAAACTCCACCAAAATTTATGAAACCTTGGGGCAGCAATTAAAATGCCCAAAAACTACTAAATCCACCAATAGTTTCTAGAAATCACTCTTCCAACATAGCACAGCCTAAAACCCTTGATTCTAGGCCTTCAAAAGGAGGGTTTATTGTAAATCATACCTCCAGACCTTTCCAGACTCTGCCACCTATTCAAACATGCATAATTATGCCTGCACAAGCTTTAAACTTCATCACATAGGTTATTTCTTCCAGAAAACTCATAAACCATCATTTAGTTCCTCACTTTCACAAGGAAAATCACCCAAATTCAATCTAGGGCAACACCCAAAACCCACAAACACACTTCCTCTGACTTGCAAATAATTTGGAAACCTATTTTACAAAAAATGGGGCCATTCCACCGAGTTACAATTGCTACAGTAGGTGGAATGCCCTAAAAACTCATTTTAATACTCTCAAATCACCAATTTACACCAAAACAAGGCAGTTTCAGTAAAACGTCAATAAAACCCTCTAAACTTAATGAAAATTCACCAAACCACTTTCAAATGAAAGCTGACTCTCTCCTCTTTCCAACCATACCAGGGTTGAGCCCGTACAGGTCGTACAAAGGTCGTACCACACGTTTTAGCAGCAAATTTACACACAGAAATTTCCAGAAAGCAGCCTTTTTTTCATTATAACTTCAAAAAAAATGATTCAACAACCATACCTCGACCATGAGAGGCTTATTTAACATCTAACCACCCTTACAAACATCCTCCAACTAGAATTTTAATTAGTTGGACATTGGAAACCAACTTTTTACCAATTAGACCCCTAATTGCCTAGTTTTGCACTTTTAGCAATTTGTTGACAATTAGTACATTTTTATGCAACCTTTTGCATTTTTTGAACTAAATAAAATCAAAGACCCCTAATTACATCAGTAATAGTCTCAAAGACCTTATTTAACATAAAAATTACTCATACTATCACTAACTCCTAGACTAACCCTCATAGAATGCACTTTGCAATTACATGTTTTTAGGTGCCCCTGCACCATACTCCCTGGGTAGAAAAAATTTATGCCCCATAAATTACTCCAAAGGTTTTCTCCAACTCTCTGCACAATCCCTTCAAACCTGCTCCAAGTCACCTTCATGGAAATCTTCCTCCAAGGGACTTTATACCCTTCATACTTTGCTTTGACTTCACCTTGCCATGCTTGATCCTGCTCAAATGAATCTGCTTGCTGCCTTTTGTCTTCATTAACACCTGCAAACAAAAATTCAATACACAAACTAAAACAACCATGCATTAGTGTCTCTTTTTCATGCTCTTCCATGAGCCTTGGCCAATTATACATGTAGTTCTGCCCTTCAATTCTATTATTTGCAACATAATCTGCATTTTTCCCTTCCACTTTCATTTTAACCTTTGGTCTGACCACTGTCAAAAGGATGAACAAATCAGTGATTCCCTTTACTCTCAGCCTCTTACTCTTCCACTTTACACCTGCATTCAAATGAATCATGCTTGGATCCTCTTGTCTCAATAGCACACAATATCCTAATTGCTAAACTCAGCAACCAAGGACAACTCACTGTCCCAATCTCAGATTTTCCTCTCTTCTCCAACTCAATTGGAGACCACACACACTGTTTTCTCTTGGCCATTCCTTGGCCTATCACCTTCAACCTCTCAATCTTAGCCTCTGTCCTTATTGCAATTCTCTGCAAAACCTTTGCCAAATATCCTTCACCTCTCATGGTGACCAACCTCTGCTCAACTCTTCTAAACTCTCCAAACTCTTCCATAGTCTCCTTCACTGTTTTCTGCCAATCTTCATAGCTGACTGTCTTTTTCCTGACTTCTACAACCTGCTCATCATCTTCAAGCCTTCCAAGACTTCTTTCATTCCTCTCACTACTTTTCTTTTTAGTCACTTCCTCATTCTTCTCTTTCTCAGTTTCCAAAACCTCTGTCACACAGCCCACTGTGTTTACAATCCCTGTCTTTTCATCACTTACTCTTACTGTCAAGGGACACTCCACTGCCCCAATCATGATCTTGTTATAATCTTCAAGCCTTTCATGGCTTTCTCCAACCACCTCACCTGTCTTGTCTATATCTCCTCTTTTCCTCTTAACATTCCCAATCTTCAAGTCTTCACTGTCATCAGCATTTTCACCTTTTCCTCTTACCCATATCTGCTGCACCTTGTGCTCTTGTCCACTCAATGGATAGCATATACTGTCCTCAATGCCCTTGCTTTGCCATCCCTGCAAATCACTTGCACTCACATCTCTTTCCCTCTCTAAGCTCTCTATCCCAATAACTTTATTATCACAAAACTCAGCCTCAATCTCACCTATCCCTGTATCTTTCATGGATGTCTGCCCTACATCATTTTCATTCTTTAATGAACAAACTCTTACCTGCTCTTGGCCTTCCACACAACTCTCAAGCCTACCTTGCATCCTCAATGCCTCTTCACTCTTGAATCTTTCAATACCTTCATTCTTATTCTCTTCTCTTTGAGAGATCTCTGCCCCAAGTGCCTTCCTGCTCGCAATACTCTGTCTCAGCTTCTTGCACCACTGTGTTTTTCATAGGTGTCTGCCCTAGAACACCATTAACCTGCAATGAACAAACTTCTTGCTGTCTTTTATCTTCAACACAATCCTCAAGCTTACCTTGCTCCTTTAAGGTCATTTCTTGTGTGACCTCCACTTCCCTTGTCTCTCTTCTGTCTTCAATCTGCACTGTCCTTCCCAATGCTGCTTCATGGTGTTTTTCCTTCTCCATTGCAACTATGCTATGCCCTATTTCCTCATCCTTGTCTTTGTCTGTTTTATATCCTAAGAACTTGTGTCTTTCCTGCAATATCACCTTTGTTCTCTTGTCTTGGCCATCTTCCACCAATGAAGTTAAAACATAAATCCTCCCATCCTTTTTAATCTGGTAATTATTTTCCCTACCATAGTACACAGCAAATCTTTCCCAACACCATGGTTTTCCAAACATTAGATGACAAGAGTGCAATGGTACAATATCACATAATATTTTGTCTTTATATCCACCTATTTCAAATTCAACCCATGATTGCTCTTTAACCAAAAATGTATTCTCATCATTCATCAATGAAACATAATAAGGTGAATCATGTGGGAACCTTTCTAAGTTCAATTTTTCAACCATTTCAAGGGCTACCAAATTATCCAAACTACTTGAATCAACCATAACCTTGCATATCTTACCTTTGCACTTGCACCTAGTCTTGAAAATTGCATTCCTCATCTGTTTCTCCTTCTCATTCAAACCTCTGGTAGCCATGATGTCCTTTCTCCTTCAATCTTTAAGAGATCTACTTCCTCGCTCTGATACCACTCTGATGCAGAGTCCGGAGGCTCAACCTTAATCAACTTGGAAACATGCCTTCAAGAAGTATCCAGAAAGATTAAAATGACCACATAAAGTAATTCAACCAGCCTTCCAAGTTCTACAATCATCAGAAGCACAATTTCCCAATTTCACTCCTAAACCCCAGTTTTAGTGCAAACCAAGTTTAGGCATTTTCACCAACATTTTCCAAAACACCTAACAAAATCAAGGATGATTAAGATACCCTTTTTCAAGTTATAAAACATACAGGAAAACCAATATCAACTCTTTTGGAAAAACTCAAAGATCCAATACTCCTGCCATGGAAACGGCTAGTGGATTAGCCCACTTTTACAAAGAAAGTACCCTTTAAACTCCACCAAAATTTATGAAACCTTGGGGCAGCAATTAAAATGCCCAAAAACTACTAAATCCACCAATAGTTTCTAGAAATCACTCTTCCAACATAGCACAGCCTAAAACCCTTGATTCTAGGCCTTCAAAAGGAGGGTTTATTGTAAATCATACCTCCAGACCTTTCCAGACTCTGCCACCTATTCAAACATGCATAATTATGCCTACACAAGCTTTAAACTTCATCACATAGGTTATTTCTTCCAGAAAACTCATAAACCATCATTTAGTTCCTCACTTTCACAAGGAAAATCACCCAAATTCAATCTAGGGCAACACCCAAAACCCACAAACACACTTCCTCTGACTTGAAATAATTTGGAAACCTATTTTACAACAAATGGGGCCATTCCACCGAGTTACAATTGCTACAGTAGGTGGAATGCCCTAAAAACTCATTTTAATACTCTCAAATCACCAATTTACACCAAAACAAGGCAGTTTCAGTAAAACGTCAATAAAACCCTCTAAACTTAATGAAAATTCACCAAACCACTTTCAAATGAAAGCTGACTCTCTCCTCTTTCCAACCATACCAGGTTTGAGCCCGTACAGGTCGTACAAAGGTCGTACCACACGTTTTAGCAGCAAATTTACACACAGAAATTTCCAGAAAGCAGCCTTTTTTTCATTATAACTTCAAAAAAAATGATTCAACAACCATACCTCGACCATGAGAGGCTTATTTAACATCTAACCACCCTTACAAACATCCTCCAACTGGAATTTTAATTAGTTGGACATTGGAAACCAACTTTTTACCAATTAGACCCCTAATTGCCTAGTTTTGCACTTTTAGCAATTTGTTGACAATTAGTACATTTTTATGCAACCTTTTGCATTTTTTGAACTAAATAAATCAAAGACCCCTAATTACATCAGTAATAGTCTCAAAGACCTTATTTAACATAAAAATTACTCATACTATCACTAACTCCTAGACTAACCCTCATAGAATGCACTTTGCAATTACATGTTTTTAGGTGCCCCTGCACCAAATCCTTCTTTGGCTATCTTGTCTAGTGCATTAATGGCTCTGCATGTGCTATGAGGGATGTATTTAACTTAGTGTCGGGGATCTTTTGTGCCATCGTGCTTATTATTTTCCATTGTTGAGCTAAGAACTACTTTCTTGCGAGTGTTTGATCAATAGTTTGGGGCATTTCACTGAGATTTGGTCAATTTGGTATCATTTTCTGGTGTGTCCGTGCCTTTTCTCTTCGTGGACACCATCTCCTTCATTTTTGCTAGTTCTGGGATTGACTTTTGCTATATAATGGTATGTGCCACTTTGTTTTGCTTTGGATTGGTGATTGCAAATAGTGATTTGAAGTTGTAAATCCTTTTGGGTTTAATTTTATGCATTATTTGGGTGCTTCATGATCAAGGTTATGTAGAGATCGATTAATTTATGATCCTTCAAGTGGTTTATGAGCTAGTTAACTTGTGTGCATTTTAATAAACTCACTTGAAAATCATGGTGTCCTTTTCCCTGAGCATGATGTCATCATTTAGGTTACCGTAGTCATGAGCTAACCTATGCTTTAATGGTGAATGTATGGGAATTTGACCTAGGGCATCATTATTTGTCACAAGTGTGCTCTTGAGAGGGCCTAGAATACTAGGAAAATTTATGGAAGGTCCATGCCTGTCTTGCCCTAAACTTAGGAATTGGAGATTTGTGACTAATTGGGTGTGTTGGGTAAAATTATGATTCTGTGTTACTATCCGAAATTCTCCATCCCTTCGGGATTGTTCATTCCTTCCAGATCCTCTTTTGCTGAGACCACGTATGGTCGGCAAGAGATCATAGCGATTTCCCTTTGTTTGACTGATTTTTTTTCTTTCGTTGAGACCTCTCCTTTTCGGTGAGACCTTTCACTAAACATATCCTGTGTCTCACTAAGTACCTTTTGAAATTGGGAAGACAAAGTTATTTCATTAAGACATTACCCCGACCACCTATTAGTTATGCCGATGGATGTGCTTTATTGCTAAGTTGCTAAGACCAGAGTTGTTCACCAAGACCTATAAGGCAAACCCCATGTTTGGCCAAACTCTTTGATAGTCAGTGAGACATGTCCTTTTCACAGTGACTTCACCTTGAAGGGATGAGTCTCTCATCGATACTTACCTTCATGTGCGTCATTGGCGAGACAAACACTAGTCAGCAAGAGGTCATAGCGGGCTTTGTTCGTCATACTGACATCCATCTTGCTTCCTCTAAGCCATCTGTTGCTTCGTTGAGACATTTTGGCGAGATCATTACTTTTCCCGAAAACCTTCGCTTTCGGCAAGACTCCTAATGCTCGCCAAGACCTTATTGGACCTCTTCCCTTCTCAACGAGCTTAGATTTTCTTTCGCTGAGACCACATATTATCAGCAAGACATTATACTAAAACCCCTTTTCCGAAGCCTGTATTCATTCACCGTGACCGTGCCTTTATCACACCAAAAGTTCTTTATGATACATCGCTAGTCGGTGGGACTAAGGAAAGTCACTGGGATCTTATCCCGACTCCCTTTGAGTCATACCAAAATTGATTGTTATAAGCACTAGTCGGCAAGACATTGAAAATTTGGTAAGATCTCTCATCGAGAATCTTTAAGTCATACTGAAGTACCCACTTAGACCCCAATAGTCGGTGAGACAAGAAAAAGTCATCGTGACCTCACCACGAAGAGAAGATCTCTCACTGACGTGGGTTTCTTTATCACTATTTGGCAAGACATGCCATTTTCACTGTGACCTCCTCCTGAATGAAATCTATTTGGCCAAAAAGGCATACTTATACTATTTGACTCGGAGTTTTGTTGTAACAGCGGATCTCCGCCAAGTCCAGATTTCTCTGAAATTCGGTGTCTCCCTCATTTTCCGAAATCTCCCCTGGATCGTTCATTGCAGAAATCCATCCCTCACAGATTTTCCTGAACTTTGATGGGATGTAACAAAACATGAAAGAATTGGATTTTTTTATAACTTGTGATGCATTTGATGATTGTTTCATGTTACATTTGTATTTCTCATGTGGTTTACCTGATTGATCATGCTCATTTTTAATGATTAAGTAGGTGTTTATTGGTTGTTCCCTTGGAATCCGATCGGTCTGGGATTCCCCGGGATTCCTCTCTGGTTCAGATTCTACTAGTGGCCTTGAAACCGGAAGTTGGTTGTGATCTTTTCAAATGAGGTTTAATGGCACTTGGGTTACATGAGATGCATTCTAACAGTGTTTTGATGAATTATTATTAATTTCCTATGGTTTTATGATGCTCTTCTTGATGAATGCAAGCCAAGTCTGACAAGGCGGCAGCTGGATCATCCATGTCCGATGCAGAGAGAATAAAAATGGACATTAAGAGTAGGATTCCTTAGAGCAAGATCACCTCAGTCTGGTCAGAGGTGACTAATACAAACATTGGATCATGGGATTACGAGGAGTTCAAAGAATGAATGTCAGCTAAGGACCTCCCCTTGGTAGCCAGAAGGATGAGAAATTCAGGCTTAGCACATGTAGCTGGGTTCCCTTCAACTGTGAAAATTAGCTGGTTCTTGAGTGTGCCAAACACTATGACCAGGGTACTCAGAAAACTATCAGTCCTCAGGGGAGAGTGATAGCGAATCTCAACCCTGTTGCTATTTCCCAAACCTTTGACATGCATGACCGATCTCATGTGGTGGCATTCAACATGGAGTCCTCTAAGGGATACTATGATGAGAAAACCGTGAAATCCCAATAGCTCATCAACTCCTAGCTGGAGAATCCCAAGTCACATTATTCTAAACTACCTAAGCAGCTTTTCAGCATAAAGTTTAAGAAAGAATACTATGATGCTATTACACTACTCAGCAAGGTAGTTGGGCTAAGGAATGCAGGAGTATTCAAGAATTGGATGTGCCATGCCATCATGAGGATGGAACAAGAACTAATTGATTACCATTGGGCTGGGTTAATAAGCAGAATACTCCACGACCAGCTAGCCAATGTGCTATGGACTAAGACCTTCACAATGACATCATACCTGGTCTATGCACTGGAAAGATTCCATCCCTACAAAGGATTAGATACAAAGGGAATCTTTGGGTAGGATGTCATCTATGAAGATTTCCCTCAACTGAACTTAGGGGGTTCAAACTACCAGAGGGAAAATGATGTATTCTCCATGTATACCACTAGGATGCTTCAAGGGGCAGAGCATGTCAGGATTTTAGACCAAGCCAAAGAGCTCATCAAGAAGTATAGAGCATGGTTCATCCAATTCCCGACCTTCTCCTACATTTGGATTGATGGCTGCCAAAGGCCTCCATATAGACTTCTGAGGTATCCAACTGATCACCTTCTATTGTTAGAAGTAACCAGACAAATCTGTGACTTTGATGCCATTGTCAAGAAGGACAAACAGAAGATAGGATTTGGTGCAGATTTCACCTTAAGAATTGGCACTGGAGAGGCATGTCCTTCCATTATTTCGACCCAAGCCTCAGAGGAAGAGATAAGTGCCCTCAGTTTGTCTTTGCACTCTAAGAGGTCCAAATTTTATATCACGGGCGAGGCTCAAAGGAAGGCCAACAGAGAATATAGCCACAAGGTAAACTTGGAGGACTATTGGGCCAACTATACTGATGAATACAAGGTCAGGAAGAAGAAATTTTCTCGGCTTCCAGTAGATGCAGTCAAGCTATACAATATAAAGGCAGTACCTGACCAATTGGAAGATGATGGCAATTTGATCCAAGACCATGCCTATGAAGTAGTAAAAGATAGACCAATTGGTGATGTGGACTAGCTGGAAGAAGATAAAACCAAGCTAGAACAACTGATGGATCCAGTCATCAAGGTTACCAAAATGTGGCTCAAGCATACAATATGGGAATTGGAAAACAAGGAAGTAAAGTGCACTTACAACTTGATGGGAGATCTGGATTCCCAGTCCACTTCTGAAGAATCAGCTGAGCATGACCCTAAGGGCAAGGGTAAGTTGGACTCTCCATCCAAGATCAAGACAACAAGTGCCCAAGGAGATGAAGTCTAGGAAGCAAAAAAGCAAAGAAATCCAAAGGCAAAGAAGAGGACAAGAACCAAGAGATTTGAATAGGATAAGGTCGAAGAGCAGAACCCTAAGACTAATACCCCTCCACTTAAGAGGAAAAGAATTATCAAATTGTTAGAGAAAACAAGCCCTAAGGCTGTAGGAGAAGTAGTTCCCCCACTAGTGGTGAGTGTGGAAAGTTCAGAGGAGAAAGCCAAGGTATACACAAGGAGGTCTAGGACCCCTTCTCCCAAGGATAGAGTGCTTAAGGCCAACTTCCCCCTAGTTGTTTCTCCTAATGTGCAATAGGATGGCATTCCTCTAGTTCATGAAACCCAAAGTGAACCTGGTGAGGCTGAAAAGGTTGATGAACATCAGGACACCGAAGGGGAGGAATTCCATGAAGGAGAACTCTTTACTATAGAAGCCAAAATGGAAAAGGAAATACAGTCTCCCCTGGTTGCACATGTAGAGTCCCTAGTGACACATGTAGAGGTCGAATCCCCTTCAAAGGAGGGAGAAGCAGAAAAAATTTCCATCACCCGAGTTTGAGAAGGAGGGAAAAAAGGATGAGACCCCTGAAGGACAAGATATGGAAGAGGAAGCAACAGAGGCTCAACAAGGAGAAGCAGGATCGAGTAAGGGGCAATTGGATCCTACTGTCCCAGAATGGTTAGGTAGAGAAATCAAGAGAAAGAAAGTTGTATTAGAAGACACACTGCCTAATTAGGATGAATTACTATAAAACATTGGCAAAGATAAAGGCAAGAAGAAATCTAGAGTGATTTCAAAAGTTGAAAGGGATGAGGCACATAACAAAGTTGTTCACATCGCCACCCCTGCTTCTGACAAGAATAGAGATGATGTGGTTGGGGAGGATTACAACATTCGAACTTTCAACTTAGGACCTACATCGATTGAGGAAAGAAAGGAAGACCAAGCAGGAGCTTAAGAAAGAGAATGAAAATCTCAAGAAATGCTTGGAGGATTTCATGAAGCCCTTGCAAGCCATTAACCCTTCCTCCTCTGCTGCAAATCCTTTGCCTCAAGAGACTATCACAGAGTTGGAAAGGATGAAGGCCTCCACCCTTGCCACTTCCAATTGGTTGAAAGGAGTTCAAGCAAAAGGTAATGAGTCCATTAAAGAAATCCTATCAACAGGGAAGGATGTTGCAATGGAAATGGATTGAATGAAGTAGGTGATAGCACAAGATAGAGGAGACACGAACCTGATGTTGCAGAAAACCAGGGCCATCATGGAATGCACCAAAGATAGATTGGTGAGTGACAAGATCCTTCCTTCTCCTAAGGCTACCGAACTCTGGGAGTGGTTTGAGGCATTACAAATCAGGCAAAAGGCGTTGAAGAAAATCCACAAGTGAAGAAGATAGATAGAGGATACACTAAGTGGGATATACAATGGCTCCATTTCATTCTTTGAGATCATGATCAGGAGGAGAAAGATTGCTCCCGAACACTTAAGCCTAGAGCAATTGAGAGAGTGGTGATAGGATGTCTATGCACCGCTTGGTGATGATCCCATTTCTGAACACCAGTTAGATGACGTGGCCACCTACCTGGCAGTTATTGATAAGTATATGGCACACAAGGTGGACTGGGACAGGTCGGTTAAGAAATCGAGAGAAAACATCACATTCATTCAAAATTGGCTTAAGGTTTTGTCTTCGCCACCAATAGCTGACATGGACGAGATGCTTTTGAGAGTTTAGGAAATGTTGAGTCAGAGTAAAGATGATGGAGGAGGGAGTTAGCACAGTCTACATCAAAATTTGTGCTTCCCCATTACGTCTCCATGCTTTGGTCTGGGCTGCAGTGGGATCCCACGCCAACTGAAATGAAATGCATGCCTTTGAGGCATATTTTATTCTATTTTGAATTTCTCTTGGCAGGTTGGCCATGCCTTGTCTTTATTTTAAAATTCATCCTGGCCGACATGTTTTTAGAAGGGGGGGTTCTATATTGGGCATTCTCGCCTCATTTGTAAGGGGTAATTGTTGTATAGAAAAAAATAAAGTAACAGAAGTAGCATAGAGCAGAGTAGCTAGAATTAAGTAGAGCAAGTTAGAAGTTAATGGCTCTCGAGCAAATGCTAAAACAGAATGCCCAAAATTGTTGCTATTGTAGATGATTCAAATACAAGTAATGACATTGTGATTTGGTGTCATTTTTGTATTCTCTTGTCTTGCATGGTGTGTGTTCTTCTATCTTTAAAATTGCTTTGAGAAAGTTAATGCTTAGATTGGATTCAACTTAATAATGTTTGTGATTTAATACTGGAATGTTGTAGCAATCTCTCAGTCCATACTTTTTTCAACCAACTGATTGTTAGTTGCTTTGCAAAGTTAGCCTGGACTTTACATTCAATGCGCTTAGTTCAGTTGTGAATGTTCATTCATTTCAATTGCAGAAGGGGTTGTTTGAGTAAATGTTCATAATTTGAAAATATTTAAAACCATAGAAGATTGCACTGTTTCTACAAGATTATAGATTTATCTAGGTTGAATAGAAATCTGTTCGAGGGATTGGTCCATTTCAGTGCTTGTCATTTGCATTATTAACATTAGGAGTAGTGTCAAGTTTAGAGATCTCCTAAAACCCTTCATCTTTTGTTATTTCCTTAATTACTGGATTAAACTTGAATTGAAACATCATATTAATTAGTGGATTTGGTAGACTAAGGTTCAGCATTTTGCTTGTAGTAAGGTCCCATTGTGATTACCAGCATTTTCACATGTATCACTGGGTTGTTTGTGCATTGTCAAGACCTGACATTAAATACCTTAGGGTTATCTCTTGAGGCTTGCTGATAGAGATTTACCTTTCAAGAGAGATAGGATATTGCATCTTTCTGAGTTGTTGTTGTGCAAAAAACACCATCAACATAATGAAGTTTATAAAATTTCTAAAGTGTTGCTCTATTGTTGTGAGTTCAGGACAACAATCTAAAACTCCACTTTGATCTTCAAATTTGGCTTTACAATGTGAAATGAGCTTTACGTAAAGTTATTATATAAAAAAAAATTCAAAAGGGAAAGAAAGGGAAGAAGTTCCTAGACTTGAAACTACTAATGAATAGTGACAATGGAGGATGCTACAATGGACAACCTTCCTGAAACTAAGTTCCACTTAACCAGATTAGCTCATAGTCTCATGAAACTAGTGCAATCTTCTATGGTTTACATATGTTCAATTATTCATTCACCATAAAGCATGAACAAATGATAGAATTTAAGTGCAACATTCAAATAATATTTAGACTAGCCTTATGTTTTAGTTTATCATCAATAAACAACAAAAAGTATGAACAAGGAAGGGAATCAACACAATGGAATTCCTCACCATCACTGAAAAACATCTATTAATCTACTAAAACATGATGAAAACCTATAACAACAAAGTAAATCTACTCGAATTCACTAACTATGAGGAGAAGAATCATGAAACATGCAATGGAACTCAAGAATCTACCAAAATCAATGAATTTTTATTAAAATTCTAGTTGCATGTCTTTACAACATCTCAACTCTCTCTTGAAAATGAGAGGAGACCCACTGTTTATAATGTCCAAAAAAATAAATGAATGGCCAAGATTCAATCTCATTGTGTGGCCAAGATTCACTAAAAAATAGGGTTTTACCTACCCCCAAATATTTTACAATATAAAATTACATTTTTGTCTTCTCACCTATTTTGTCCTCTAGTGGGTAGCACTATAGCATTTTTTTCTTCTAGCTACCTACCCTTGTTGTAGCTATACTGTGAGGAATTCATCATCAATTACCAGATTCCCTTCATGCTTCTTCACAATAACGTATTCTATGAACTTCCCAATCAATGTCTAAATTTTATTCCACTCCATTATATTAGATCAAAGCATGTAAAAGTTCAATTTCTTTAATTGGGCAATAATTACATCCTAGTCATTATCACATTTGGGAGTATTTTTTATCACTTTCTTAGATTGACAAAAGGTCTACACAAAAAAATCCATAAATTCCAATGTGAGGGCATCGATAGGTCCATTCTCCATCTTCTTAAGGAAGTGTAGCTTTATCTTCTCTGAATCCAGCTCGACAGAGCACATGTCAAAATTTTTCATCAGCTTTAAGTACTCCTCATAGGCCATTCTAATTTCCTTGGCCCAGTGAATATCAAGCTCCACCTCATGGAGCACCTGCTCCAAGATCTCTTGTATGTGATCGAGGCCCAACTTCCATGTTTTGAGGAGCCAGTGGTCATCCTTTTCCAATGCAAGCTCCTTTTCCCATGTTTTCTTGGGCATCTTGAGGATAGCCTCAATTTTAGGATATGTGATCCTATATAGCTCTAGGAAGTCGATGTAGAATTTCCTTGTGCCTTTGAGCTTTTTTTGCACTTCTAGGAATTTATTTGTCATTCTGACAGCATGACTAATGCCCATATGCCCATTGTAGATGACTTGTTGAAACAAATCCTTGGTGGCCTTCGTCCAATTCTTTCTCCTTTCCAATTTGTTGATATGATCTTTGGACAACAACAAAGGAGTGGCTAATGATGTCGAGGGAATCTCTTTATCAAAGGACCATTGTTGTATATGTGCTATTAGCTCCGCTACCTATGCCTTTAATTCCCCCTTTATGGTCTTATAATTGTTCATTTGATGCATAATGGTAGCAACTGATCCTTGAAGATGATCAATTTTTTTACTCTCTCGTGGTCATTTCCAAGTCAATGGTGGAGATACTATAGCTTACTCCTTATCCTTCCACCATCAGAGTAGCTATCTGCATTGTCCTAGATCCCAAGGCATCCATTGTTAAGTGGGATCTTACCCACAATTTATTTTCCTTCTTTGTGTTGATTTGTGCCCAAGCTTGGATGGCTTCTAGCCTTGCCTTCAGATCCATAAGAGTAGGGGTCATCTTGGCGGCCTTAATCCAATTATTTCTCCTTTCCAATTTTATAATATGATCTTTGGACAGAAGCAAAGGAGTGGTTGATGATGTCAAGGGCATCTCTTTAGCAAAGGACCATTTTTGTATATGTGCTATTAGCTCCACTACCTATGCCTTTAATTCCCCCTTTATGGTCTTATATGTGTTCATTTGATGCAAAATGGTAGCAACTGATCCTTGAAGATGATCAATTTTTTTACTCTCTCGTGGTCATTTCCAAGTCAATGGTGGAGATACTATAGCTGACTCCTTCCACCATCGGAGTAGCTATCTGCATAGTCCTATATCCCAAGGCATCCATTGTTAAGTGGGATCTTACCCACAATTTATTTTCCTTCTTCGTGTTGATTTTTTCCCAAGCCTGAATGGCTTCCAGCCTTTCCTTTGGATCCATAAGAGTAGGGTTAATCTTCTTTAATTACTTTTCCAACCATTCAGGCATCTGGGTTCCCTCTTTTGTTGATTCACAATCACCTTCATCTTCTCGGGTATGTTGAAATTCCATTTCTTTGCTACCCAGATTCTTTTATTCTATCTTTTATTCCTCTTCTTCATCTGAATCTCAAATAAATACCATTTCTTTCTTGGGGGATTCAATGGCTATATGTTATTTGGGGATATCCTCCCCTTCAAATCTCTTTTCTTCTTCCTCTCCTTTCCCATGCTCTCCATGATCTTCTACTTCTAGGATCTTTCTTACTTCAATCTCTTCTTGAGGCTTGTCTTCTTCTTTCTTTTCCTCTTCTTCTCCTAAAGGAGGCAATTCTTCATCATGACTAGGGCTTTTATCTTGTTCCCCGATTGGATGTTCTATGTTTACCTCCATTTATTCATTTGTTTCTTTCCTTTCTCTAGAGGGTTTCCTCTCAACTTCCTCACCAATATCCCTAAGTTGTTTGGAAAGTTCCTCCTCACGCTCCTAGTCAAAGGTTTCCATGACGTACTTCACACTGGAATCTTCAACGTATTCCTCAAAGGATTATTTTTCTTCCTCTTCATGTACCACTTCATCGATAACTGGGTGTTGATATTCAAGATTCTCATGATAATCACCATCTTCTTCCACCATTTATTTAGCTATCTCTTTCTCTTGTCCCTCCAACTCCTCAAAGATCTGCATTATTGCTTCCATTTTCAATGGCTCAGCTGGAGGAGTAGGAACATGAAGGCCAAAAACAACTTGTACTAGGGAAACTTGTACCACAAGATTTATAAATACTCCCGACAACTCTATCGGTATGTTTTGCATATGCTAAGCAAAGGCTTCTGGTTGTGAGAGGGTGGGCATTTTCATTGTTGTAGTGGCCAATGGAATAGTCGTTGATGGAGACATAGAGGCAGAAGGGAGCGAAGAAATGGTGGTGGAGGAATGTACTACCAAGATTGGTGCAATAGGTGAGGTGGAAGAAAGGTGAACCAAGATTTCCACTACAGGCATAGAAGAAGCAAGTGAAGGGGTGAGGTAAATGGCAGTAGTAGCAGTGGTGGAAGCGAGAGTAGAGGCAACAAGTGGGGATTTTGGCTACTCGGCCACTTCTTCCTCTCCCTCACAGAGTGGGTCTTCTTTTATGGTGGGCATCTCTATGAATCTGCCTAATTTCTTGGCCTTCTTAGAAGTCTCACCTTCTAATTGCTTTCTTGAATAAACTTTTTGTTTAGGCCAACATTCAACCACTTCTTTTCTCTTCTTCAATTAGGTAGTGGGAGGAGACTTTGAAGTATCTCTAGAAAGGGCAGCGGCAGAGGCACTGTTTGTTTCTCTAAAGTTCATCCTCGAGCTCACCATAGGTTAAAGTTACACCTTGGAATTTTAGGTGAGTTTCATATCCATCAATAGATTGCTTTGTTTTTTCCTCTATAGGTTTCATCAAGATATTGAGTTCATTGACCTCTTCCTCATCCCGATCAATCAGGTATAGTGGTAGATTGGAAACGATGTTATATCTTGGATCAATCACTATGTTCTTGTCCTCCACAACTTGATCCAACACTGGAAATAAGTTGATCCTCTTAACATAGTATGTCATCATGTGCATGTAGTGCCTCATGTGTACTTCTATATAATCTCTACAATTTTGCTAGAAATCCTCAACATGGTGTAGGTGGGCATACTCTTTTTGATATGGATCCATCCATTGCTTGGTGGTGTGGAGCCCTGAGTTATACTCATTTAACTCCTTCTCAAAGTATTCCACACATTAGGATGTGGGGATTTCATACATGCCTTGGTCGAAGTTAAGAGGATATGGAATTCCTAGCCTATGATTGTCACTCAATAGCGTGTGAGCATGTTGCAATTGTTTGGAGAGTTCAAGCAGTACCAATCGATCACTGGGATACCAAGGAAATTTATATGGTCTCTTAGAGAAGCCCTCAAATTTGATGTATGTAAACTTGGGAAATTGAATAAATAGAAAGTTGAACCAACAGATGTAGGCATTGGCACTATGAGTGACCCTCCTTTCGAAGTCACCTATGAGCAATTTGATGATGTTCCTGATGAAGGAATCATTAAATTTGTAGTAATCCTTTTTGAAGTTTCTAAACTGAAGTTGGGGGTATCTATCATAGACCTTCAATTCTCTCCCTAGAGTTTGGCTTGGTGCCACAAACAAACCTCTATACTGAGCCTGATCGACTAGTAGATAGACTAGTTATGAGGTCATGTACAATTGTAAGGTTTTCTTTACAACCACAAACTACTCATGTAGGCATTGGCTAATCATTCCTACCCAATAGAATTTATCCTTTCCCCTAATTATTTCTTCTATGAATAGAGCATCCATTCTTGGAAGAATGTTGCAGTTGGGAGACCCATAACTCTACTTAGTAAGGTCACCAGATCATGGTAATCTTTGTAAAAATTGCTCCTAAAGAGCTCCTAGGGTACTTTGTTTGTACTACCCCTCTTCTCCTTTAGCTAGTATTGATTGATCAATTTATTGGACTTGAGGGGGTCAGCCTTCCATGTGTTTTCAACATATTGCTTGATCATTTCTTTCATTTCATCAAAGGTGGGTATATGGAAATTCTACCCAATAGACTTGGAAAACAAATCAACCAGTATGTTGCCATCCTTATCCACTATTATTTTAGTGTTCTTCTGATATGCCTCTCTACAAGCCATTACTAGTTTAGGAGCTATGAGGGAAAGTGGGAAACTAGTTGCCTTGGCCAACCCACACCTTATTTTCTTGGTATTCTCTATGGTAGGATTGACGATGACCCTCTACCTGAATTCATCGATGTCAATGTGTTTGAGGTTGGTATCTAAGACCTTGTCCTAGTTTGTGGTGACCTTTGATTTGAGTTCCTCTACCTAAAAATTGTACTTCATTTGGTCTTTGTCCTCCTTCCCTCTTGGAGATTTGGTAGTCTTCTTGCCCTTTTCTTTTTCTGTGGACACTCCCAAAGTTTTTGTAGCTGGCTCCATATATCCTACAAGTGAAGGAGTAGTAAGTACATTTAAGTGTAAAACATGAGAAATGATAGAAAAATCTTGCAAAAACAATGTTAGATTGAGTAATTCATCATTCAAGGATCCTATCATTTCTTTCAGATCATGATTAGCCTCTTGTTTGAAGGAGTTATGACAATGAAAGCCTAAGGGTGTAGACTTCCCTAGGCTAGTAGCCATTTTGAAGGTAGCTACAAATGGATGGAAATCAGAGCATGATGGCCCAATGGTTCTTCCCACATTAGGATTTCATTATGAGGTGGGGCCCACTAAGGAGGTCAAGACATTATAGCATGTGGGTTAAATATTTTTTTAGGTTTCAAGATTGTTGGGTTAGTCATTTAGGCATGCGGGCCTAAGGAGTGTGTGAGTAGAGGCTATCTTGGTTGTTTTAGGTCCTACCATTTGAAACAACATTGTTGGGGTGGCACCTGATAAGATGCATCCTATAATGCGGGGTTCATAGTCTCAGAGGACAACATCATTTTATCTTTGAAGTCTAAACAGTTTAGTTGGGTGCAGGTGAGGAGCTGCAAAAGGATGTTGGACGTTGGTCATTTGAAACAAAAAATGTGGGACAAAGTTGCACCTGGGGAAGTTCTCGTGGATGGGTCCACTAAGAGTCAAGGGAGAGTTCATTGGTTTTTCATTGGATAGATGGAAGTGGCAAGGTCAAGCCCCACATAGTGGGTCAACAGAGGTCATTATTAATTACAAAGGGAAAAGGTAATAAGGCCACCTGCAAGAAGCCACTCGCAAGGAGTAACCCACATTGTCCTCAACACTTAGTTTTTCATTTTTGGCTCATACGGTGGCCAAAAGCATGAGGTCTCCAAGGGAGAAAAATCACAAGTCAAGTCAGTTTGGAATGGAAAACACACAATGAAAAACCCATCATCATTACCTAATATCATCCCATACTCCTTCAAGGTAACTCTCTATACTTAGTCAAATTTTGGCACTTACCAAAACTGATGCCAAGAGAGGATCAAGAATAGAAAAAATTTCAACACAGGTAGGACGGAGTTCAAAACCAAAATGGGACCGAAACCAAAATTAGAATGGAATCTAGACTCAAAACCAACCAATGGTTCCAAGTTCAATTTCCATTCTAGTTTCACTTTTGTCGGAAGGATACAAGTTCAATTCCCACTCTAGGCTCAAAACTGGGATCATAATGGAACCTAGACTCAGAACCAGCAGATGGTTCCAAGTTTAATTTCCATTCTAGTTCCACTTCCACTAGAAGGATACAAGTTCAACTCCCACTCTAGGCTTAGAACCAAGATTAGAATGGAACTTGGACTCAAAACCAACCAATGGTTCCAAGTTCAATTTCCATTATGGTTTTGCTTCTACTAGTTTATCACTCAGATGAGGCAATCTTAAACACACAGTCAGACCAACTCTAGACTTAGGCATTTTGGCTTGAATATTGGACAAAAGTTATCCATGCAAGGTCTTCCTAGTAGAAGGACGAGTTCAATCAATTGTTTTGGATGGTAGGTACAAAGGGAAATCCGTATGTGGAGGCCCATATTTTTGGACCCGTAGGACATGATCGCTCTGGTTTAAGAACATCCATGGGAGATGAAGGTTCTACAAATGTCTAATAAATAGTTTTCAAAATATTTTCTAAGTTTCAAAACATTGGTTTTGCTTGTCATGGTGTCATCTAACTAGTTTTGAACTTGCTTTCATCATAATTTAACAATTTTTTGCAAAAATCAAAGAAAACCCACAACATGGAGGGCACTAAAAAAAACCTAGAAAACCTGACAAAGTATGTGAAGGAACTACAAATGACAATGCTTCATATGGCAAAGAGATCTTGCGGGTGCAGAGGTGGTGATGGATAGGGCTTTGAAAATTCTTTTGTAAGTTTGACGGTGAAAATGACTTATTGAAATTGGCTATTTATAGAATTTGGTGCATTAAATACCCATCATTAATGTGGGTATGAAGGTAGCCAGGGTTGGTCAACATGTAGTTTAAAAGTGGTAGTGGGAACAGTAGGATCCATGAAGCAAACGACATTCGAGGGTTGGCCATTTGGAATGATAGAGGTAGGATAGCGATGGAAGTGACAACGAAGGCCACAAGTCCCTTGGGGTAGGTAGATGTCTCAAATAGGCCGTTCAGAATGGCAAAGACAAGGCAAAGTTTTGCATAAGGTGGCCTACACTTTCAGACCCATAGGACTTCGAGGATGACAGTTTTAAGGTTTGAAGGAAAACTACCAAGGGAACTCCATAGAGGCTAGAGAATTGGAAATTTTAAAAGTGGTGAAACCTAATCAACTTAAGATGGTACTTTTGGGGCTCCTTGACCAATTAGGACTCAAAAATAGGGGACACACAAAATGAGGCAATGAAAAGAGTGACCTAACAAAGTGAAAAGAGAGGGTCCCCATTATGAATGGAGCGTGTGTGCTATAGGCACAATAAATGGTGACTTTGTTGGGAAATTCTCTTGAGTGTTCTAAGGATAAATGCTCATTCAAAACCTAGAATCTTTGGTTTCGTAGACCAAGGGCCAATTTCCAAAAGTGAATTGTGAGAATCAAAGGAGAATAAAATCCTTAATTGAATCAAATCATGAAAGCGTCTCAGAAGTGTGTGCATATAGTGAATTCATTCCCTTTCTTTAGATATTATATCAAATAACTGATAATCTCAAACCAAGCAAGCTATGAATTATCTAACTCCAAAAGTAACCTGGACATTGCCCTATTGCTAGTCAGGCATCCATGGCCCTAATAGAGTTGTCATTGTGACCCCACAAAAATTTCTCTACTACCAGCTAAGCATCCATAGCCTTGGTAGAATTTCCCACATACCCACACAATTGATTGATTTTAACATTTTCCTTTTCTTTCTTTTTCCTTCTTTTCATAGCTCTTTCAACATTCTTTCTTTCTCACAACCACGTAAGCATTGAAGCTCATGGTGGGTTTGGAACCATGGTGTTCATTGAAGCAAACTTAATATTTCCACTTGCTAGGTCATCATAATGACCACTACACATGTTTTTAGAAATAACTAGTGTATGTTTTGTGTAAGATTTGAGATGGGTGTGAGAGGATTCAACTAAGGGTCACTTTCTAGGTCAAGTCAATAGTTTAAATAAGGAGACCATTCCATAACAACAATCTGAGACTAACAATTGAGAGTGAATATTTATCTAAAGAACACTAAAAGTGAGTAGCAAAGTGAACTATTTGTCGAGTTGAGCATGGCCACCGCAACAGAGACAAAGGAACACTCTCAGCAAAATAGGACAATCGGGAGTTAGGGAAAACAAAAAAACAAGGAAACCTAGACTAACCTATATACATGTATTTACAATGGGTTAGCTCAAAAGAGCTCAAGCAAGGAAATAATGCTTAAGGTGCTACCCATTGATAGGCTATGGGATATCTTCACCAGTTAAAGTCTTGAGGCATAAAGCATTATCTCCTAAGATTTAAAAAATCTAAAAGGGGCCAAACCAGAGCTTGTCAAATTTGTCATGTCCCCCTTTCTTTTCATGGGCCTATTGGAATATGGCTCTAAGAGATTAGTTTTGGCTACTTGATTCTATAGTTTGATCCACAGTATCAATTATGCTTATACCGACAAAGAATTGAAGTCTGTGTATTCTACCAATAGAGAAAGTAAAAGAACATGACATTCGGTTGGTATGTTGATCTGACTACTTCACTGGATCACTATTTTGTGGTGTGGATCTCCAAGGAAGTTTTCTTAGCTCGTACACTATTCTATTGAAGAATTTTTGTGGTGTTGTATTGATCATAGTTAAAGTTAAGAGGTTCAATGGCATGTTTTATGATCTATTTTTCATTGTGGCCGACATGCTTGATGTGGTGGATAACGAATGTATGTGAAATAATTATTTTTCTATCTCTTATGTTTAGAACCATGGTGTGGGTCCCTTCTATAAGTCTAGCTGACTTATGAAGGTATGATTTGTTTCTAATTAAATATTTAAGGCCAACA
Organism: Sequoia sempervirens; assembly: GCA_007258455.2. Classification (NCBI taxonomy): domain Eukaryota; kingdom Viridiplantae; phylum Streptophyta; class Pinopsida; order Cupressales; family Cupressaceae; genus Sequoia; species Sequoia sempervirens. The sequence continues at coordinate 62,314,707 of VDFB02252616.1, forward strand.
TGGCCAACATAAGAAAACAATATTATATTCTTTTGTAAGGTCAAAATGTATTGAACTCTTGGGTTATTAGATATATAAAGAAGATCAAAATAATTTTAAGGTGTGATAGATAGTGTGTGTATGCATGATATCCAATAGGAGTATGTGCAAAAAAATAGATCAATTATTTTGAGGGAAAAAGAGGGTTTGTGTGCAGAGTAGAGAAAAAGTGCAATCCGGTTGAGAGATCTGGAATATGATCTTGAGCTTCATTGGAACTAAATTTTGGAATTTGCAGATGTTGCATTCTCATCTCAAATTTTGTTGTAATCTATATAATTGTATGGAAATGAGCCTCTTTCTTTGAGCAGTGAGCTCTAGGTAGTGTTCCTAAATGCAAGTGCATTCCCCTCTTTTATTTTACTTTTAACAAAGTAAAATTTGTGTATTAATCTCCACCATGGTTTTTCCCCTAACAAGGTTTTCACGTAAAAATATTTGTTGTTATGGTGATTATTGAGGTGACTACATTTTTTCATCTATTATGTGATGCTAATGTTATATAAAGTTATATTATTGTTGTTGATGGTTGTTAAACCTATTTTGTAAATAAAAATTATTGAACACTGATTCTCTTCCCCCCCTCTTAGTGTTCCTTGCATCCAACAATTGGTATCAAAACTAGTTCCTCTTCTGAAGCTTAGCAACTTGAGGTAAATCTTCAACTACAATGGATGTCAATGGTCTTCAACAACAACTGATGATGGAACTTGATTATCTTGATCAATCTAAGGTAGAGGTCATGGAACTTAAGGAAAATCTTGTAGATTCTAAAAAATTCATTCAATCACTGAAGGACAAGATTAATGACTCAAGGGAGAAAAGAAAGGAACTTTGTGATTAGTTGAAGTAGAAAGAAAACAAGGGATCATATTATTGTTTGGTATGTGGCGACTAATCATGCTATCTTTTGTATAGCCATGGTATATTGTACACCCCCAGCCCGTCCATGAGTGCGGGGTCATTTACAGGCATTTCGGCGGGGGTTGAGGTGGTAGCCAGAAAAAACTCTTCCTACTTTTGTGATCACCAAAAAGGAAAAATCAATGAAAAAAAAAGAAAATCTGATTTTTGTGATTCATCCCGGAAACTTCTAAACGAGTAAAAGGGGTTGGGATGGGTATTAACGTATGATGGCTTATGATTGTCGCGGAATTGTAATAGGGTTTCAACTGGATAATAAAGTATTGGTTATGCGGTTTGGTGGTTACAGCGAAATTAGGTGAACCACGTTAAATTAATGTTATGATTTATTACGTGAATGTTTTGGTTTCTATTTTGATTAAATGCATTTTGGTATTGGGTCTGCCATCTCTAACCCCTAACAAGAGTAGTATCGGGAAAGAGTTGTGTTTGATTATGCGTCTATAGGGAAAGATCTCATGGTTGAATTAAGTCTCCGCGGTTGAGAATTAGAACAATAATGACGAGGGTAAGAAGGTTGAGAAGTTTAATGGGCAGAACTATCAGTTATGGAAGATGCAGATGGAGGACTATCTCTATCAAAAGGATTTATGGCGGCCATTGGAAGGGAAAACCAAGAAACCTGCAGCAATGTCAGATGAGGACTGGGAGATCTTGGATAGAAAGGCTCTTAGCAGTATT
>VDFB02252616.1:62316450-62346310 GCA_007258455.2 Sequoia sempervirens
GCATTATAACACACTTGCATTATGTCATTTTAAAAGAAAAAAAAAGTGAAAGTGATTCATTTTCTATTGTCTATTTTTCTGCTCTGCCCACAGCCAAAAAACCTCATTTTCATGCTCGCGTTCTAGGAGGAGGAATTCTAAAAAATTCATCAACAAAAATTGTTTTTTCCTTGCAAAGATGGCGCGGCGATGATGAAGAGGTGTAGGAGGTAAGTATTGTTTGCTATTTATTTTGTATTTCTTAGTTTCAAGTTCATTTTGTTTGTTTTAGGTTTAATTTGATTTTTTTTTAAAATTTGTAGGAGATGCAAATAATCTTGTAAATCCTCAAAATCCTCAACAAGAAGAGAAAAATCCTCAACAACAAAATCCTCAACAAAATCAACCTCCCCCACTAGTCACTCAACACCCTCCTGGCACTCAACAAAATTTAAGGAGTGAAATTGAGAACAACAAAAACAAATTGAGGATCTTATCAGTAGGTTGAGTGATCCAAATGCTTCAACCACATAAAGAATGACCCTAACGAATTCAATGAAAGAGATGTTAAAAAATGTAGATGTAATCAAAGGAAAAATCAGATTTGTTAGATGGTTAGATCAATAATACTAAAATCCATTGAAATAATGAAGTACAAAGGAAAATGATGAAAAAACAAAATGAATGATATTACCCAGAATCTTCATCCTCCATGGTTCACCTTCGTTACACCTCCTAGCTTGCAGTAAATAAAGATGCCCTCAGATTCATGAGCAATTATGACAAATGACAAGACTAAAGCAAGTTTTGAAGGATTTACTCAAAATCTAAATGCCTATGTCTAAAAGCCTATGATTGACAATGCCTATGCCTTGATTAAATGACTATAATAATAAATAATGAAATTGCCTATGGAGATTTAAGTGTGAAAACAAATAAATGCCTATAATAATTATGCAAAATGTCAGCATGTGTGTGTTCTTGAAAAATGAGAAGAAGATGGCATTTTATAGAAAATGCCATTTCGAATGGATGGACGAGATAAATCAATGAAATGAACGATCCAGATTACACCTAAGAATCCCTAATTAGGGTTAGGGAAAAATCCTTAATCCAACGGTCAAAATAAAATCAGATCGACGGTGGAGAATAAATAAGACAAATTAATTATAGAAAATAATGATTTTGAAAAATCTGAAAGATATAATTTGCACGATTTTAAAGATTAGAAAATCAAAGAGATAAGATGTGGAAGCCCGAGAAGACTAAGATTTGAAAAATCAAAGAATCTGCCCGATTGCTTGATTTTGGAAGATTAGTACTAATTAGAATTAAAATAATTCCAAATTATGGATTTTTTGAGAATGTCAATAATCTTTCAAATTGGCACCAAAAGGGCCCGGCGGTTAAGATTGACATGACATTTTAAACAATTTAATTATGCAAAATGAGAAAGAATGGTAGTAATTAAATAATTAAATTTAATTATTTAATTTAGGAGAATGAGATTAATTAAATAAATTAATGAATTTATTTACAATTAAGACAATGTGTATATTAAATAAATAAATGGTCATTTTATTTAATAATCGAGGAAAATTAATGAATAGAATTAAAATGAATTAAGAAATTTATTTATTCTGAGGAAAGAACAGACAGTGTGTAGTATTTAATAAATATAAATAAATTTATTTATTTAAATAATCATGAAGAATAAATGACATGAATTAATTAAATAGTGAATTATTTTAATCAATGATGAATGTGGACCAAGGACATAATTAAATGTCATAGTATGCTAGGATGAGAAGTGGTAAAAATGAAGTTTGCGGGGCCTAAGGTCATTTTAGGTGTCACATTTTGCCCCTCTTTGTCATAATATGTGGCATTGTGACAAAGAAAATAGAATCAAAAAAATGCTGTTCTACTACAAAATAAGATGAGGAAGAATGACGAGGAGGGTTATGGTATGCCCCCTCGAGAGGAAAGACATGTTCCAAGAACATGGGTGTGCTCTTGAAATTAATGAGAAGACTAGAATATGAAGAGACAAAAAAAATGTTAATGAAAAAGATATGGATTATGATATGGATGCAATACCTATATGAGATGGGTGAGAGAAGATGACAAGACTAGAGAAGATGCATGTTAGTTCCTAGACCAAATCCTTCAAAACATTGCCATAGGACTTTAATATTTATTGCTCTTAATCATCATTGGGCGAACTGTTGTAATGGCCAATAAACACCATGATATGACATAGATCAAGGTGTGCAAGTTCGTACCATCACATAAGACAAGTAGTCACAGACAAGGATGATCATGCCTCATACTAGGAGCGTGCTTGCCCTAGTCTTTTTGCCATAATCAACCACATGCAGAAAAAAGACAAGGACAAATCATGAAACGTCGCTGCTTCTCTAAATCCTGTTTCCAAGACATCCTTGAGAAACTAGTAGCATGATTGTCAAAATACAAAAAGAAAGAGTCCTTACCATGATATGTTGTTGTTTTTCTAAATCCCAAAATCAGGACCTCGCTGAGAAACTAGTAGTCATGCGTGTCAATTGACATGATACGTCGCTGCTTCTCTAAATCCTGCTTAGTGGGATCTAGCTGAAAAACTAATATCATGATAAAAACTAAAAACAAATGCCAAGTGTTTGCCAAGTGCGTCCAGATGCCGAGTGCATTGATGTGTCAATGTAAATTTAAATGATGCCAAGATGACAAATGCCGAAGGTTGCCATATTCAGGAAGGACACATCCTGAATAATGTTGATGTCTAGGAATGACACATCCTAAAACACCAATGTCAAAGTTTTGTTCTTCAGAAGGACACATCTGAAAGAACGTTGTTGTCGAGAGGAATGATCCTTAAGTGTCAGAAAGGATCCCTCAAAAATGTCAAATGATAGGGACGATGCCTAGGAAGGACACATCCTAAGGCATAAATGACAGAGGTTATTCTTCAGAAGGACCCATCTGAAAGGTAACCAAGAGTTGATAGTTTGACTGGTTGCGATAATTTGACTTGTTTTGACTAAGTTTGACTTGTTTTGACTGAGTTTGACTTGTGTTGGCCATATGTCGATATTGTCGTGATGATGTGTGTCGATGAGATTGTCTTGTTGTGATAATGATTGTCATGATGAGTTTTGTTCGTTTGGGAAAGATTCATGTTGTCTTGAAGACTTTTTGACGTGTGTGCCAATGTGATGCCATGAACCCTAATGGACTGACCTAGTGCGGCCTCGGGGGCTCATCGACAGATGGCCTTGCCTACGTCATACACTCAGAGACCTCGTAGTTCGACACGACCAATGACATTGCCTTGGTGACCAAAGATTCCATCATGATTTTATTTTGAAAAACCTAAATGGACTGACCTAATGTCTCGGGGACTCAAGTGTGAGTCTTGCCTACATAGCAAATGCACAGAGACAACGTAGTTCGGACAAATGATAAAGACTGATTGATATGACTGACTTTGACAAGAGATGACCATGTGTTCATGCTCTTCGAGCAGTGTGATGTTTTGTTGTGGTTTTCTTCAGGACGTTTTATGATTTTTAGGTCTTTCTTCAGGACATTTTATGATTTTTTTTTTGTCTTTTTTCAGGACATCTTATGATTTTTTTGTCTTTTTTCAGGACATTTTATGATGTTTTTGTCTTTTTTCAGGATTTTTTATGATGTTTTTGTCTTTTTTCAGGATTTTTATGATGTTTTTGTATTTTTTTAGGATTTTTTTATGATGTTTTTGGTCTTTCTTCAGGACATTTTATGATGTTTTTTGGTCTTTCTTGAGGACTTTTTTATGATGTTTTTTTGGATTTTGACATTTAAGAGGGATAAGTGACAAATGCATATATTTTGATGCCTACACACTTAGAGAATCAAGACAAACATGATTAATACTTTAATCCGAGTGAATACCAATTGGCAATTGATGACAATGTTGTTTGATGTGGGAAGGGGCATCTGAAACAAACGTAGGGACAATGGCTGATAATGTGACAAAAGTATGGAGGTCAGCAGTCAGGTCAGGAACAAATTCAAGTAATGTTTTGGATAATGTGCTTGTATGGATTAGACTTGTTGCATTTGGAATGACTTGGTTAGGACTAGATGGGATGATGATTATCCTTAGACCATTTGACAAGGGAAAGCCAAGATAGGTGACAGGCATGAAAGGATAAGAGGTGGCCTTGGTAAAAGACAAGAGACATGAGACTAATGGAATTGTCATATAATTTTCAAGGACTATGTCGTATAAGGACAATAAGACTGACGGTCAATGACATGATGTTTCATGAATAATGTATGACCAAAGGATAGGCATGTCAAAATTTTTCCCAAGCATGATTTATGTGTGCCAGTTTTATGTCAAGACCAAGGTAGGTGGGAAAATCAATAGAAATGATAGGGCTTAGATGGATGTCAATGTCATGAGGAAGGCATGGGAAATGAGACGACTTGCCCCCAAGTGTAAGAGTCCACATAGACGATTTATTTTACACATGGCACCTGTTTGCGGAACATCATAATTGCCACTTATCGAGGCGCTTTGTTTTGCAGTTTTCACCATTAAATTGAAATTTTCTTTTACTATTTTCTTGAATTTTTTGATTTTTTGGGTGTCACCAAGGCCTTTGTTTGCGAGGAGTTTTCATCAAGGTGGCGATTTTTGAATTTATTTATTTATTTATTTATTTTTTTTAGATTTTGTGGATACTTTGGATGCTTTAGATAACCAGAAGCATTTTGAATCCAGCAGCAGTGCTTGGAGTGTAGAAACGGTGCCATGATATGCCAAAAATGACCTTGCTGAAGGAGTTGTCTTGTCAGGATCGTAGCACTTGTATACAACTGATCGATGTCATTGTGATCCTTTTTGATACTAGAATTGGCCTTATCAAAATATGCACATCACAATAGAGTGCCAATGAGAGTCCTTATAATAAAGAGTTGCTACCAAGATGTGGCGTATTCGTGATGTGGGATTTTTAGACTTTAAGTGAGATGTAGGATTATGACGGATGATGGTAGATGTGGAAGGATTGTTTGGACATTTGGATGAATCACCTTTTATTTTCCAAACTTGGGATGTTGGATGATGAGATTTGGAATTTTGATTAGGATGGTGTTTGGAACCAACACTCTTAGATGCCTTGTTTGTTAATACATTTGAAGGAGGTGGACATGTGTTATATGTGGGAGTCCCTCTTGTCTTGTGGCTCCACATTGTGATTGAATTTTGTATTTGACTTGATGTCTTTGTTTGATCCATCTTTCTTTGGGATCCATTTTAATTTCATTTGTCCACTTGTCCTTTTGTTTGATTCAATGGCCTTTGACATTTGATTATGATCTTTTGACTTGTAAGACTTTTATTTTTGTTGGTTCCAAAGGGAAGGTTTATTCATGATAGAATGATGGTTTATGGTGTGGGTGGAGGGGGTGTTGGCAACAATCTTATGACAAGGATTTTTCATGGATTCCATTTTGACGTTTGTATCTGACAAGGTTGCCCCCAGTATCGAGTAGGTACCACTGGCATCATTTGATTTGCTATCTGAAGAATAACCAAGACCTTGATGTCTGTAATTTTCCTAAAGTTGTATTGGTTCTAGAGTTCCTTGCTCGTGTATGCCTAGTCCTTTTCCTTGATATTGCATGCTTTGACAGATTCTATTTGCGATGGGGTATTTGTTGTTTTGAAAGCAAGATGCTAGCCCATCATTAGGTATGTGGATACTGTCACTTGTAATATTTTCATCTGCAAGAAATCTTGCTTTGACAAAGATAGATGACCCTAGTTGATAAAGTGTCTTAGCTTCATTGTCATGTTGGAGATATTCCTGACTGATATCTTTGGCCTAATCTTGTGACATGTCAGGTTCAGACGATTCTGTTGGTACTTCCAAATGTCGAAGCCATCCTGATGGTCAGTGTTATAGATTCCAGTAAATTTAGCTATAGCTTGATCATTTTCAAATATGTCCATATTGGAATACTCTTGTGCTTGAGGAATATCGTCTATGTGTGTAATGGAGGAAAGTGTCTCATTTTGGAAATTGTCAATAGTCGAAGCCTGTATAGGATTGGAAAGTGTTTGATCATGAATGGCGTAAAGGTCAAGGAGTGGATTGTTTTGGACTTCTTGGTCAACAATAGGGCCTTGGTCAAAGATGGGGTTGTCATGGATTTGGACTTCTTGGTCAATGGTAGGGTCTTGTTCAAAGATGGGGTTGTCATGGATAGGTGTGTTTTGGATGTCATGATTGTCTTGAAGGACCCCCTGAATGGACTGGATTAACTGTTGAAGGACAAGGATATGACATGGAGACTTCGACTGGATTGGTATAAGGTTGATTGAAAGAGGACATGGAGACTTGGACCGAATCGGTATGGTATGATGTGGGGACTTGACATGAGTTGGTAGATGATTGATAAGGGATGCAGACTTGGACGAGATTAATAGGTGAAGGACTAGCATATGATGGGGAGACATGGAATGGACTAGTGGACAATTGACTTCCCTTGTCAAAGTTAGGATAAGGGTGATAACTAGACATTTGTTGTGAATTAATGGAAGGATTTGTGTTAAGTGAATTTTGGTAGTGAGGGTAGATGGACGGAGGACTAGGACTGATGGGTTGTTGGTACGAAGGACATTGATTTTCGGCTTGGATAAATTGTCTCCTAAAGTCTGAGGCTTCTTGGTATTGACCTCTACAGAGTAATTCGTATTCGATTTTACTAGCAAGTCTATCCATATCTTGGTGAAGGGAAAACAAGGTGGTGGATGTCATGATGTTGTTAAATGCAAAGTGATAATGATGTTTTTCTAAGGGAAATGACTAATGCAAGGTGATAAAATTGGTCAAGAAAGGATGCCAAATGCTAAGGTGACAATGAAGATGTTGACTAAGGAAAATGACCAATGCCAAGTCTAGATACCAAATGAGGACTATGATGGACAATACCAAGTCTAAGTTCAAAATGAGGACTGAGATTGTGTTTTGATGTCTTGTTGAAAAGTTTGAGTTGTCCAAGGTCGATTGTTTGTGTCCAGATTTGTGAATATTGTGTATAATGTTTGAAAAATCCAACAAGCACTTGACAAGCACAATGTTTTGGGTGTAAACAAACACACATAAGACAAGTACAATCCTAAAAGGCCAATAGGCCAAGGGTTTGTATACTTGGTATAGCCCACCGATATACCCCGGATTGGTGATAAACACCTTTCCTTCTCGAGAGCGGATAGCTTAGAATTTTGGTGGCATTGGCTCCCCTCCACGGCTCATTAACGTCATTCGAGCACACCAAATTCAGATTCTTTGGGTAGTGACATCCCAAAAATTGCTATCTCTACTCAAGGGGATCAGTAGTGAGTGTCTTCGGGCATGATACTGTACCCTGCACTATACCAAGCAACGGCCAATAGAACGGTTGGACACTAAGACAAGAGGTGTTTAATTCGGGCATTCCGTTCGTGGGGCATGATCCATGCGGCGAGAGTCCCCTTTCGGATCCATCTCGTCGGAACCACACTCGTGATTCTTGGGCTTTCCCCAAGAAACCACTTTTATATACTGGCTAGAAGTCCCTCGGTGTCAGGGTGCTACCAGTCTGAGTCGTCCTGAGGTGAGTACTTTTTCCCACCAGAACAGGCCCAAGTTCTAGAGTCAGTAACCGTTTCTCTTACACCCAGGATCGCACGAATGCGCAAGGGGAGAGGATACTCCGATATACCAAATCGTGAAGGGTAATTAACAAATAAAGATGGGTCTGGTTTTCTGATCACGAGGTTTTCACCAAGTGAGAGCATACTCACCTACCATCTTGCAATCACAATCAATCAAAGAAGACATAGGTTCGTTTAATTACACCAAATAAAATGTTAGTTACACTACTAAAAATGCAAACACATTATTTTGTTGTTTTTCCTTTGACAATCGAACCTACAAGACAATCCGTTAGTAGTTTAGTGTTTGTCTTCAACCCACGAATAGTAACCGCCACACGCTACAAGAAAAGATTAGTAACAACTATTAGAGAGTTAGCTAGTCACAACAAATCTGATTTTTAGAAATTTTTTTGATAGAGAAATAAAAAATACAGAAAATAAATCCTGTCTAAAATCTCAAAAGGTTTCCAAAAAATTAAATAAATCAGAAAAATTTGCTGTTTTGCACCTGAAATTAAGTTTTTATGAAAAATCATAAAAAAATTATAAAAAATACAAAACAGCTTTAAAAATTCTAATTTTTTTATTGGAGTCGTCTGAGGTCATCCTAAATCTGTAAAAAAACAATTGTGATCAGATATGCAACCGTGAGTGAGATATAAGCAAATATTTGTTAAACACCAATTTTAAAAGATCTATTTTTTGACTAATAATTTCACATCCAAATTTAAAAACTAAAGAGTAGACCCCTATTAAAATTCAAAGAGCTTTCCAGAAATGTAAACATATTTAAAAAATTCGATTATTTGCTCCTGAAATTGTTTTTTTATTAAAAACAGAAAAATAATTATAAAAAATGAAAAAAAGATCCAAAAAATCTGATTTTTGGAATGAAAGTGTATGATGTTGTCCCAAAATTGTAAAAAACGTTTTGTGAGAAAATACATATCCGTTTGAAAGTTATGGTTGAATATTTGGCTTTGTCCACAATGATGCCAAACCTGCAACAAAAACCAAACAAGCCCTGCAACAAGAAGAAACCAACTCTAAAAATAGTTTTTTATTTGTCCAAATATGTCAGGTTCACCAATGTAATCAAGAGAAAAATAGATTTGTTAGATGGTTAGATCAATAACACTAAAATCCATTGAAATAACGAAGTACAAAAGAAAATGATGAAAAAACAAAATGAATGATATTACCCAGAATCTTCATCCTCCATGGTTCACCTTCGTTACACCTCCTAGCTTGCAGTAAATAAAGATGCCCTCAGATTCGTGAGAAATTATGACAAATGACAAGACTAAAGCAAGTTTTGAAGGATTTACTCAAAATCTAAATGCCTATGTCTAAAAGCCTATGATTGACAATGCCTATGCCTTGATTAAATGACTATAATAATAAATAATGAAATTTCCTATGGAGATTTAAGTGTGAAAACAAATAAATGCCTATAATAATTATGCAAAATGTCAGCATGTGTGTGTTCTTGAAAAATGAGAAGAAGATGACATTTTATAGAAAATGCCATTTCGAATGGACGGACGAGATAAATCAATGAAATGAACGATCCAGATTACACCTAAGAATCCCTAATTAGGGTTAGCTCAAAATCCTTAATCGAACGGTCAGAATAAAATCGGATCGACGGTGGAGAATAAATGAGACAAATTAATTAGAAAATAATGATTTTCAAAAAATCAAGAAGATAAGACTGCCTGATTTGCAAGATTCGAAAAATCAAAGAGATAAGATGTGAACTGAAGATAAGATTTGAAAAATCAAGAATCTGCCCAATTGCTTGATTTTTGGAAGATTAATTACTAATTCGAATTAAAATAATTCAAATTATGGATTTTGAGAGATAATAAATAATCTTTTTCAGATTATTTACCAAAAGGGACTGACAGTTAAGATTGACATGACATTTTAAATAATTTAATTTATCTAAAATGAGAAGAATATTAATTAGTAATTAAATAATTAAATTTAATTATTTAATTTAGGAGATGAGATTAATTAAATAAATTTGAATTTATTTAATTAAGACAATTAGTGACATATTAAATAAATAAATGTAATTCATTTATTTAATAATCAAGAAGAATTAATGAATAGGGGAATTAAATAAATTAAGAAATTTATTTAATTAAGGGAAGACTTAGACAATTAATGTATTTAATAAATAAATAAAATTTATTTAATAATCATGAAGAATAAATGACATGAATTAATTAAATAATTATGAATTATTTAATCAATAGTCGAATGTGGACCAAGGACATAATTAAATGTCATAATTATGCTAGGACGAAAGTGGTAAAAATGAAGCTTGTAGGCCTAGGTCATTTTTAGGTGTCTACAGTAGATTCAATAACCCAACAAATAATGGGATGGCAAGATAAGAGGCGGGTAGCTAGGGCATATTATGTAGATAAGCTATCATATAAACAAGTAAAAGATTTAAAAATTACTAAAGGTGATTTGTGCTCTTTATTCACTGACCCTAGAACAAATCAAAATCTTATTCTTAATGCGAAGAGGTTTCCTATTCATTGGTGCCACCACTAAGAGATTAGGAACCATTTTTATGATAGGTGGTACTTGGTCTTTGATTACCCACCCTACAACAATTGTGAAGTCCCCAAATATTTTCATAGGAAACTATACAGTGAGTTCATATTGAACAAAATCCCAAATTATTTTGATATGAGGGAGTTCCAAGGGAGAGGTGGGGGGTCGGCTCAGGATAGGCCTGGTGCACAGTCAGATTCTACATGGCAAGGGATATAACCTCTTGCTAGGCCATCTCATGAGCACATTGTTATTCTTACCATTGCGAAGGAGAGTGCCGATGTAGAGACATTGTAGGATATCAACACTTTGACCTATAGTGTCATCCATCATACTATCCCTATTGTACAACACCATCTAGGGGAGTCTTTGGGTGGTGGCCTTTGAACCCATGTGTGTCAATCTTGCGGGGTGACTTGTTCATATGACCCCATTGGCACTCAGGAGGCTTCTATGCAGGATTTGTATGCTGCTACACAACATCTGTATGCTGCTACAGGGATGGAGAGGACAACTAACATTTTGCATCATGCATATGGAATTGATAGTCAGGTAAAAGTCAGCATGTTCATTGAATTTAATTTATTAAATTTTGATTCTGAAATGCAAGATTAACTAGTTTAGTTTTATTATTTTAATAAAATTTTAGGGTCATAGTGTGGAGACTGGATACATTGGTCATCCACCTACTTATTTATGCATTACACCTATCAGTGGGGCATGCAACTAGTAAGCAATTATAAATTTATTACATGTTAATAGCATTGTTTTATGAATGGTATTTTAATATGTGATTTTGGATGTTGAATAGGCTAATATTGGAGGTTTCAAGCAAACACCTCCTAGTGCTAGTGGATTTACTCAAACATACACAGAGGTAATAGAATAAAGAGAACTTAACTAATGAATTCTATTTAATAGATTTGAGTAGTTTATATTCATATTGTTGGTTACATTGCATTACACATCATTCAAACTCAAAGCATTACTTCAAATTACATAACTAATAACTATATGTTGATAGATGAAAAAATTCAACTGTACAATATAGTTGTTTAGAAAGTCAACATAAGCAGCACGATACAATTACTTCACATGGAGGCATGTGCTTTCAAAGGTGCACCAACACAACAAACTATGAATGCTTGGAAAAAATCTATGAAACCATAATAGTAAGCAATAACATAGATAAGGCAGTTAGTGATGCAGAGCATCATATCAAAACACTCAATCATCAAGGTACATCTGATGTAGAGCATCCAACAAACACCATCAACATCATTTCTTCAATGGATTTCAATCCCAAATGGAATCAAGAGAATATCAAATATAATTTCATTAGAAAATTACTTTTCATTCAACCAAAATCCACTCAAATTCTCTTAGTCATTCCATAGGCCATCATTCATCATTCTGCTAATCAATATTCCAATTTTCTCATTAAAAAAAAAAACCATATTAGAAAAATTTGAATTAATCAATTAGATTCACATCATTCTCAGCCACCATAAAAACAACATAAACCTAATTATTGACACTTGAACAATTCATCCTTTCATTTATTCACCAAGGCAACAAACCAACTAAACCATACCTCACTATTATCATTCCATTATCAAGCACTGTACTCACAATATTTTGACTGTAGTAGTCTATTTATAGGTTACAAACTCCTGCTACAACAAAATCTTGATTATCATCTTGTGGTTAATCACCAATTTGCTCAAAAGGCTTCATAATACTCACCCATCCATCCATCAAAGTCACCAAACCTATCTTATACACCTTAACCAAATTTAGTAACATCAATAATATCATTAGTTTGATGGTAACCAAGCACTCAATATCATCATTTCCACGATCTAAACAAACATCTTTTTTTTTATTAGACAATATCATATTCCTCTAATAGGTCTATCAACCATTGAATTAAGTAGTTAAATTCCTATCTCAAAGCTTATTAAAAAAATAAATGCACATTTAGAAACACTTTCTAGCACATCACAACATATCAAAGTTCTTAGATGTTTGACATCTAGAAAATCATCAGATTTCAGACTGTCCTCTAAAGAAAGGCTAGTAGATTAGGCCTGTTTTACAAAGGAGACCCTTCAAAACCATGCCAAATCACTCAAAACCTAAAAATAGTCTTCAAGAATGTCTTATAACTCAATATTTCACCATTTATAGGGATTGAAAGTTCCATGAAAATGTTCTAATCTAATAAACCCTCATTTATAGGGTGTAAAAGTATAAATCAAGGAGGGTTTTGTGAAAAATACTCTTGCAAACCTCTATTTCTCTGGGAACCAATTGAAACATGATTTTTTATGTCTTCCAATACCTTATACATCATTTCCAAGCCTCTACAAGCTTTATTTATTCACGACCCACAACTGTAGCATCACTTTGTGTAGGAAAATCCTCTATTTTCCAATGTAGCAACAAATCCACCATGGTATTCTTTCTTTTCCTTGCACTTAAAATCATCAAAAAATACAAAACATCCTAAAATCAACCTACTCCACCAATTTACTTGTCCTACATTGGTGGAGTAGTGAAGAAAAACCCTATTGGACTCTCAAATTTGCTTCTAAAAGGACTCTATCGGGCATTGAAAACTGCCTTTTATTCTTTTGTTTCCTAAAACTAACCTTCCAACTCTTGAAATTGGAAACTAACTCCTATTTACATGTATTCACACTATGATTTAACTTTGGGTGTTCCTAAATTACCAACACAAGAAAACAAAACAATGGAGTAATGTTGCAAACTTAGAAATAAGGAATTTTTATTTCAAAATCTAATTACAAGAACACAAAATTCTACTTTTTCTAAATCCTGTACATTCCTTTTAAAGATATTTCCTTTTCCATAACTGTCCTTCCATCGGTTGAAACTACCCCTTTTAACCCTTAATATGCTTGATTTCCTTGTTTTTTGTCAATTTTACAACTTTTAACAATATTACATTATTGCATTGTTTTCATTTTCCCACTTTGACCAGCTAGAAGTTACCCATAACCTTAAATACATTCAAATAAGACCTCATATGACCTTGAACATGCACTTTACATCATTTTTCCATGACCTTTTGTGATTGAATCAATACAAATTTGAACACTCATCCCTTTTGCAAAATTGAAAAGTCTTTGATGACCTAGGTGCTCCTACACCAACATCTAACCCAATTGAATCAAGAGAAGATCAAATTTAATAAGCAACTAAAATTTCTTTCTCTTTTCATCAAAAATCACATTGTTTCATTTGTAAACCATAAGGAAACAACAAGCCAATTCATTTCAATACTTCTTCTTATCATCCTCAAGCTTCAAACATCTTATTTATCAACAAAAATGACTAATTCGTGCACAAGAAACCTAATTAGAGTCACTAAAAAATCCACTCTTTCATCATTCACCAAGGCACCCTTCCAATCAATTTGCTTTAGCTAGGAAAAATAGTAAGCATGATAATCAGAAATATATGGATAGGGAAAATAGTAAGCATGATAATAAAAAATATATAGTTTAATATTTGTACTCAAAATTTTATTCATTAGATCTCATACATTATAATTCATGTGGCATGGATCGCTATTGTAACTTTTTTGTGATTGAATAATTTGTTTTATTTTCATATGTTGGTTGTGGAAACACCTCCAAATGTTGCGAAGGCAATGGATATTAGTGTTTCATCTACTATACAATCCTGGATGGCTCTGATAGGGGAGGTATGAGGAAAATTACTAAATTTCAATTTACATTCATTGTTATAGATGTTAGTTCTAGTGAAAAATCAAACCATTATTGATTCGTAGTTTAAATCCTATTTGGATGGTTAATACAGGGCTTGAGCATGCCTCAACATCAGCGTGCAAATATTTCCATCATGGAGAGTGATCGTGAGATGGTTGTAAGTGACTATTTTGTTAAACATATATATTTTTATAATGTAATTTCTATATATTAATGTCTTTACTTCTTATTGCAATAGTTAAAACTTCACCAGGAGCTAAAATCTAGGAGGAGTAGCAGGAGCACTCCTCGAGCACAACAGAAATGAGTGACAAACTTATCACCATCGAAACACCAAACAAACAGAAATAATTTATTTCTAGAGCATGGAGAGAAATGAATTATGATTCCAGAGTCCTTTGTTGTATGCCTAGACATGGCAATTTTGTACATATTTTGTATTGGATATATTTAACATTGTATGCTATATGACATTCTCGTAAGCCTATATGGCTATTTTGTAACTATATTTTATACTTATATTGACATATATTGATGTATGTGTACACGGCTATTTGGTTAATACAAATATTTTTTATCAATATTTAGGGTCCATATTTGAAATGAGAATTTATGACACATCTGTAGAGAAACAAAGGAATACTACAAACTAAAACACATTAAAATTTTGTTCTCACTGACTTGATGTACTCTCCAACATATCTCTTCTCTCATGCAAAGAGTTAGAAAAACTTGGCCATGCCTTTGCATCATTCAGGAAGTTTTTCTCTTTTTGACAATGTGAAAAGCATGGCTGCATACAAATTAGGCAAAAGACTTTTCCTTTTAGATTAGCAATGCATGGAAGTTTCAAAAAGTATCCTTGATATTACAAAAACATATGTGTTTATACCATAGGAGAAAAAATATTTTTGGGAAAAAATCGGCAAACCAAAAGTATAAGATTTCTTGAAAAAAGTGGGAAAAAGTCTAGAAAAAATGGGAAAAAAATCAGATTTAAAAAAAAGGTAAAAAAAAGTAGAACAAGAGATAAATTTTTTTTTAAAAAAATTTAAAGGCATTTCCATTGCATAGAGATATAGAGAGCAAATGAAATAAAGAGTTTAAATAATAAATTGTAAAAAATAGATTCTTGTAGTTTATATTCATATTGTTGATTACATTGCATTGCTTCACTTTGCATAACTAATAACTAGATGCTAATAGATGAAAAAATTTCAATTACAATATAGTATTTACAAAGTAAACCTAAGAAGTTTTGCAATTACTTCACATTGCATAACTAATAACTAGGAGTAGCTGCCAATTGTATTTGCTTTTCATGGCATTCTATGAGACCACATTTCTTTGAGGTATTTTTTCAAATAGTTCACTGCCTTGTCTATACTACCACATTTTTGAAACATGTCTACAAAGCATTTTTTCAAATAGTTCATTGCCTTGTTGCTATGGCTGAAAGCCTAAAAAAGGTGCTTTCGAACAAGCTATGGATGCTTGGAAAAAATCTATCAAATTCATAATAGGAAGAAATATCATAGACAAGGCAATGAACTCTTTGAAAAGATGCCTCAAAGAAATGAGGTCTCATGGTGATGGAATTCCATGACAATCAAATGCTTTTGATTGTCATGGAATTCCATCACCATGAGACCTCATTTCTTTAAGGAATCTTTTCAAAGAGTTCATTTCCTTGTCTATGCTAACACATTTTTCATACATGTCTATCAAAGCATTTGATCAAACAGTTCATTTCCTTGCTGCTATGGCTAAAATCCTAAAATAGGTGCTTTCGAACAAGCTATGGATGCTTGGAAAAAATATATCATAGGATAATAGTAAGCAATAGCATAGACAAGGCAATGAACTGTTTGAAAAAATGCCTCAAAGAAATATGTCATGACAAGAAAATTGTTATGGATTGTCATGGCATTCCATCACCATGAGACCACATTTCTTTGAGGCATTTTTTCAAATAGTTCACTGCCTTGTCTATGCTACCACATTTTCATACATGTTTACCAAAGAATTTTATCAAACATTTCACCTCCTTGCTGCTATGGATAAAATCCTAAAATAGGTGCTTACAAACAAGTTCTGGATGCTTGGAAAAAATCTATCAAAGCATAATAATAAGCAATAGCATAGACACGGCAACAAACTGTTTGAAAAAAATCCTTAGAAATGTGGACTCAATGGTGATGGAATGCCATGACAATCCATAGCAATTTTCTTGTCTTGGAATTCGTCATGCCATTCCATCACCATGAAAGCACATTTCTTCGAGGCATTTTTTCAAACAATTCACTGCCTTGTCTGTGCTACCACATTTTTCATACATGTCTACCAAAGCATTTTATCAAACAATTCACTGCCTTGCTGCTATGGCTAAAAGCCTAAAAAATTCCTTTCGAACAAGCTATGGATGCTTGGAAAAAATCTATCAAATCATAATAGTAAGCAACAAGCTATGGTCTCATGGTTTTCTTTCATGCGAAAATCAACATGACTTTATTCACATTTTTTTGTAGGTTATAAACACATTTTTTTTTTGGAAATTTTGTTGTTTTAAATGACATTCAATTTTATGGTGGTTTTATTTTTTATATGATGATATGTGATTCTAATCCTAATTCATGCTTATAGGTTTCATAAATATATATTTTGTTTTTACATGTTTTTTCTACTAGCGAACCCAAAATGAATTGAACCCCCCTCCAAATTTTTTTGGCCAAACCAGCGAACCGAACCCCTAAACTTGAACCTCAAAACCTATTCCAACACTCTTCATTTTTCCTACAAAAACTTAGTTGACCACCAAATTATGTTTACCCTTGACTTTACCCAAATTTACTCCCTCAAACCTCTCTTTTTCATTCAAAACCCCTATTTTCCCAACTAGGGCATGTCCTTCCATAACATACTTTTGACCTCCCATCCTTGTAGACATTTTGAACACATCAAACTCCACAATCTCACCCTATTTACAACCTATTATAACTTATTTTTAAGCAATTTATTCTTTTCACCTCTTCTAGCCTTGCTTTTAAGTGACCTCAATTTTGAATTTTCAATAGGGGAAACATTAATAATCTCTTCCAATTCCCTTATGCTATTTTCTTATTCCTACTCCCTATCCTAATTACATAACCCTTAAGGGATCAATCCGGTTGAATGTAGCTTAGAGCAATTCCACGTGTTTGTGTGAGAAAGAGGACCATGCATAGAATGGAAATGCCTATTCGGATGCATTGGAATAGTCTGTTTGGTCACAAAAGTTACAGAATGAAAGTTGCACCAAATTGAAACTTTTCACTACTTCCATTTGACACTTTTTCCATCAACTAAAATTTGGACACCATGGGAAAACCACTCCCACATAATGAAAATTGAGAGAGGTTATTGTAGAGGGTCCTAACACAATCCCATGGGATCAAATGAGAAGTTTCTAAGCATCATGGTGCTCAAGTAACCTCATGCTGAAGTTTGTAGCCATTTTTCCCTTTGGACCCTTAAGGAATTGATCCGGTTGAACGTAGCTTGGAGCGATTTTGCATGATTGGGTGTGGAAGAGGACCATGCATAGTGTAGAAATGCCTATTCAGATGCATTGGAATAGTCCATTTGGTCACACGAGTTGCAAAATGAAAGTTGCACCACTTTGCAACTTTCCATTGCTTCCATTTGACACTTTTTCCATCAATTGAAAAATGGACACTACGAGAAAACCACTATGAGATAACAAAAATTGAGAGAGGTTATTGTAGAGTGGCCCAACGTGATCCCATGGGATTAGACAATAATTTTCTAAGCATCACGGTGTCTAAGTAACCTCATGTTGAAGTTTGTAGTCATTTTTCCCTTTAGACCCTTAAGGGATTAATCCTATTGAATGTAGCTCAGAGTGATTCCACATATTTGGGTGTGAAAGAGGACCATGAATAGCATATAAATTCATATTTAGATGTGTTGTAACATTCCATTTGGTCATACAAGTCATAGAATGAAAGTTGCACCACTTTGCAACTTTCCACTACTTCCATTTGACACTTTTTTCATCAACTAAAACTGGACACCATGAGAAAAAAACTCTAAGATAAGAAAAAATGAGAGAGGTTATTGTAGAGGGGTCCAACATTATCCCATAGGATTAGACAAGAATTTTCTAAGTGTCATGGTGTCTAAGTAACCTCATGCTGAATTTTGCAACCATTTTTCCTTTTAGACCCTTAAGGGATCAATCCGGTTGAACATAGCTTGGAGTGATTCCGCGTGTTTGGGTGTGAAAGAGGACCATGTCTAGCATAAAAATTACTATTAAAATGTGTTGGAATAGTCTGTTTGGTCACACGAGCTGCAAAACGAAAGTTGCACCATTTTGCAATTTTCCACTGCTTCCATTTCGCACTTTTTCCATCAACTGAAAACTAGACACCAAGAGAAAACCACTCTAAGATAAAAAAAACCAAGAGAGGTTATTGTATAGGGGCCCAAAAAAATCCCATAGGATTAGACGATAATTTTCTAAGCATCACGGTGTCTGAGTAACCTCATGCTAAAGTTTGTAACCATTTTTCCCTTCGGACCCTTAAGGGATCGATCCGGTTGAACATAGCTTAGAGCGATTCCACATGTTTGGGTGTGAAATATAACCATTCCTAGCATAAAAATTCCTATTCAGATGCATTGGAATAGTCCATTTGGTCACATGAGTTATAGAATGAAAGTTGCACCACCTTGTAACTTTCCGCTGCTTGCATTTGACACTTTTTCCATCAACTGGAAACTGGACACCACAGAAAAACCACTCTACGATAAAGAAAATTGAGAGAGGCTATTTTAGAGGGGCCCAACATGATCCCATAGGATCATACGATATTTTTCTAAGCATCACGGTGTATGAGTAACCTCATGCTATAGTTTGCAGTCATTTTTCCCTTTGGACCCTTAAGAGATCGATCTGGTTGAACAAAGGGTCTATACTCTAAACTTATCCAAACCTTACCAAATATTGGGGCAGCAATTATAAGGTTTCAAAACTTCAAAATCCACAATCAGATCTCAGTTATACCACCATACAATGGGCAAACCATAAAACCCTCTATTGTAGCCTAAACCCTAGGGGTTTACTAAAAATGATACTTCCAAAGCTAACCACAACCTAAAAGTTACTTAATTTTTTTTTTGATACCCTAAACAATCTCAAATAATCATAAAATAACGTTTCCCTACACCAAAACATAATTTGACTCAAGTCAAAACCACCATTTTTCTTAAAGAAAACTCACTTTTACACACATGGGTTTCACACCCATCTCACTTTCAGACCTCCCCAACACTAAAAATAATTCCCACACCTTAATAATGTTAGTTTAGACCCATTCCTCAAGTTACAAAGGCTACAGAAAGACGAATGGGTCAAAAAGCCATTTTTCTTGACTCAAAACCTTCAAATGTACAAGTTTGGTAAATTGATGATAAAATGCACAAAATGTTATGGAAAACCTTCTAAATAGATTAAAAAGAAATTTAACTCCATATAATATGAAAATATTAACAAATATGGATCAACTAATTGAAATACAGGCCATACAATCTACTGATATAGCTGAAAATACAAAAAATTCTAGAAAATTATGAGTTTTTATTGTTTTTGCTTCTTCAAATCACAAAATCCAACCTTTAATTCGAGTTATCCATGTTTTAAACTCTTTCCAAACAATTAAAAACTGATTCACCTTCCTAACTAACCTTTGAACTGGTTTGACCCTTCACATTCCCTCCATGATGCAAATTTTGTACATTTTTGAAATTTTTAAACATTTTATACTTTTTAAAAAACACAACCTCCTAAACACCTAATACATTTCAAATATGAATAAATACATAACTTAATGGTCTCATAGACCTTATTTTAATACAAAACTCAAAATTCTATATTCTACTCCATATTTGCCTTGATGAACAAAACCTATTGAATGGTGCTCCTGCACTAATCATAAATTGACCTTCTTATCCCTCCTAAAGTTTGAACCACATCCATTACCTCCACATAAAACTTGGCATCCTTGGTCTTCTTGGTTCCAATTCCTTTATATAGTCATGTAAATGAAAATAAAGCAAAGTAATCATCTCCTTCTCTGTTGGCTGGAAGAATGCATGCTTAATGTTTTGATACATGATATTAGCTCTCTCATCTACTCTCATGGTTGAATATAGAAATCTAGTATGGTGGGCCTCCATATTTCCAGTCATCTTTCTTCCTCTTCTACCAAATGTTGGCCCGATCCACACGTCTTCCAACCTAATTGACTTTGTTTTTGAAAGCTGAAGTTTCTCCTAAGTCACCAGTGTTGCTCTGTCTACCTTTTTAGACTCTTTGATTGCTACAAATTGTCTCTTGGATTTAATCATTTTTACCACATGTGGTTGATGTGCTTTGAATCCTTGCATCTAAAGGAAATTTCCTCAACATAAATACTGCTAGGGAATTTCAATGTTGCCATTGTAGTTGGTATTAAAGCCAATACCTGCTACATTGAAAATTATCCTTATATAAGAATTTTGTCTATCTTGTTGGCTTGTAACACTCTTGATGGTGGCTACATGAAATATAATTTTGATTCCTCTTCTACATTAGAGGGAACTCATATATCCTTGTTTTGACTCTTCTGAATTATCATAATCAAAATCACTAGCTTCCATATTCAAAAATTCCCAACCACCATCTTCAATAAATTGGCCAACAGTTCAAGTTCATTCTACTTTCATAATACTTTATATCCATGGAGTTCAGCCATTCCTTCATGCCATCAAGTGAAGATTGAGGAATGGTGTGAATGCGGAGTACATCCCACTTGAAGTCTTTCAAAATAATAGCCATATCAAATTCCTTTTTCCCTAGCCATACTCTCTCAAGGTTAACAATCATACATTGACCTTCTTGCCCCTCCTAAAGTTTGGACCACATCCATTACCTCAACATAAAACTCAACATCCTTAGTCTTCTTGGTTCCCATGCCTTGATATGGTTATGAAAATAAAAATGAAGCAAAGTAATCACCTCCTTCTTTGTTGGATGGAAGAATGCATGCTTAATGTTTTCATACATGATATCAACTCTCTCTTTTGCTCTCATGGTTGAATATTGAAATCCAGTATGGTGGGCCTCTAGAGTTCTAGTCATCTTTCTTCCTCTTCCACCAAATACTGGCCTGATCCACACATCTTCCAACCTAATTGGCTTTGTTTTTTGAAAGCTAAAGTTTCTCCTAAGTCACCAATG
The DNA here is from genome assembly GCA_007258455.2 of Sequoia sempervirens. Taxonomy (NCBI): domain Eukaryota; kingdom Viridiplantae; phylum Streptophyta; class Pinopsida; order Cupressales; family Cupressaceae; genus Sequoia; species Sequoia sempervirens. The sequence continues at coordinate 62,337,743 of VDFB02252616.1, forward strand.
TAGCTCTCTCTATCTTAATAGACTCTTTCATTGCTACAAATAGTCTTAAGGATTTAATCATCTATACCACATGGTTGATGTGCTTTCAATCATTGCATCTAAAGGAAATTTCCTTTACTTAAATATTGCTAGGGAATTTTAATGTTGCCATCGTAGTTGGTATTAAAGTTGGTACCTACAACATGAAGAGTGATTCTAATTCCTCTTCTACATTAGAGGGTTCATATCCTTGATATGACTCTTCCAAATTATCAGAATCAAAATCACTAGCTTCCATATTCAAATATTCCTAACCAACAGATTCAATAAATTTATTTGGATCATCAACAATAGTCTTCAAAATTGGCTGCTAATACAAGTTCATTTTTCTTTCATAATACTTTATAACCATGGAGTTCAACCATGATGCCATCAAGTGAAGATTGAGGAATGGCATCAATTTAGAGTACATCCTGCTTGAAGTCTTTGAAAGCAATAGCCATATCAAATTCCTTTTTCCCAAGTCCTACTCTCTCAAGGTTAACAATCTCAATCTCACTAATAGCAATTACTAAGAAAGGTAATTCCACCAACTCTGCCAAAAAGTTTACCATAAGAATAATAAAATTAGAGGCTTTGAAAGGAACTCCATGAAAAACAAGCTCTCTAAATGGTACATATCAAACTCTAGTTCAAAATATTTTAGATGAGGTTGCTCCCATAACTCTCTTACTCGCTTGACAGATCCTTGAAACTCTGTATTGATTTTATTTTTCATGTCCCTCTCTTGGTGTTCTTCCTCAATTTCATCAAGATCATACATTGACCTTCTTGCCCCTCCTAAATTTTGGACCACATCCATTACCTCCACATAAAGCTTGACATCCTTGGTCTTCTTAGTTCCCACACCTTGATATGGTTATGCAAATGAAAATGAAGCAAAGTAATCACCTCCTTCTTTGTTAGCTGGAAGAATGCATGGTTAATGTTTTGATGCATGATATCAACTCTCTCTTCTACTCTCATAGTTGAATATCGAAATCCAGTATGGTGGGCCTCTAGAGTTCTAGTCATCTTTCTTCCTCTTCCACCAAATACTGGCCTGATCCACACATCCTCTAGCCTAATTGGCTTTTTCTTTTTAAAGATGAAGTTTCTCCTAAGTCACCAATGAAGCTCTTTTCCTTTTCAAACTCTTTCATTGCTACAAATCATATTTTGGATTTAATCATCTATACCACATGGTTGATGTGCTTTGAATCCTTGCATCTAAAGGAAATTTCCTTTACATAAATATTGCTAGGGAATTTTAATGTTTCCATTGTAGTTGGTATTAAAGTTGGTACCTACAACTTGAAGAGTGATTCTAATTCCTCTTCTACATTAGAGGGTTCATATCCTTGATTTGACTCTTCCAAATTATTAGAATCAAAATCACTAGCTTCCATATTCAAAAATTTATTTGGATCATCAGTAATAGTCTTCAAAATTCGTTGCTAATACAAGTTCATTTTTCTTTCATAATACTTTATAACCATGGATTTCAGCCATTCCTTGATGCCATCAAGTGAAGATTGAGGAATGGCATCAATTTGGAGTACATCCTGCTTGAAGTATTTGAAATAAATAGCCATATCAAATTCCTTTTTCCCAAGTCCTACTCTCTCAAGGCTAACAATCTCAATCTCACTAATAGCGATTACTAAGAAAGGTAATTCAACAACCTCTACCAAAAATTTTACCATAAGAATAATAAAAGTAGAGGCTTTGAAAGGAACTCCATGAAAACAAAGCTCTCTAAATGGTACATATCAAGGTCTAGTTCAAAATATTTTAGATGAGGCTGCTCCCATACCTCTCTTACTCGCTTGACAAATCCTTGAAACTCTATATTGATTTTATTTTTCATGTCCCTCTCTTGTTATTCTTCCTCAATTTCATCAAGATCATACATTGACCTTCTTTCCCCTCCTAAATTTTGGACTGCATCCATTACCTCCACATAAAACTCTACATCCTTGGTCTTCTTGGTTCCCATTCCTTGATATGCTTATGCAAATAAAAATGAAGCAAAGTAATCATCTCCTTCTCTATTGGTTGGAAGAATGTATGCTTAATGTTTTGATACATGATATCAAATCTCTCTTCTACTCTCATGGTTCAATACCAAAATCTAGCATGGTGGTCCTCTAGAGTTCCAATCATCTTTCTTCCTCTTCCACCAAATGCTAGCCCAATCCAAACGTTTGCCAGCCTAATTGACTTTGTTTTTTAAAGTTGAATGGTGCAAGAGCACCCACACCTTACTCTAAATTTGTGATTTTTTGATGGTAAATTGGGAGGAAAGTTGGTAAATGTTAGTATGTTGAGGTTTTTTATATTGAATAATGTCTAATAGATCAATATTTTATGTACTTTGGGAATTAGTAGGTTAGGGTGGACAAATGTGCAAAAGCACGTGAATTAAATAATTGTTGATATTTCCATAAAGAAAAATTATGTAAAAATTAGGTGGGAGTGAATACAAAGAGTCTAAAATTCATGTTATAAGGGTGTCTAAGTGGTCCTAGGCCTTTAGAATAATAAATTTGCATGATAAAGCTTATTAAGCAAAACCATTGTTAAAATACTAGTATTTGTAGGCTTAATAAGGGTTTGGTGGTTTAATGGTAGTTAATGGAATTCAATGGAGATGATTCTCATTTTAAATGTATTAAAAAAATTATTCAAGCTTGAATGGGGGTTCAATCAATAGTTTTTTGAAGATTCGTTCTCTTTATAATGCCTAAAACTGTCGAATTTCACCATTTTTTTTGAGTTTTTGAGTTTCTTTTCTTTGTGTATGCCCTATTACAGGCCTTCTATGAATATAAATTCATTAAAAACTATGGTGGTAGGTCTTAACCTATATTTCAATCTATTTTGATACACCTGTAGTTGTTTTAGTGAAAGGAAAATCCATTTTTCTTTATTCAGCCTGTACAAACCAGCAGGGTTTGAGTTTACTTTAATTTTTGTGATGGAGCCCTTCCTCCTAATTTGGTGAATTGTGACTCTAAGGAAAGGTTTAAAATTGTGTTTTTTCAAGTTTCCTTAACTCTTTTAATAATGGTAAGGCATTTATAGGGCCGGTGATGTTTTAGGTTGAGAATGTGAGATTTTGGCTTGAAATGGAGGAACCAAAGTGATTTTTTTGAGATCTACTGAATCTAAAGGCCAAGTGAAGGTTTATTATGTGTGTTCAAACCCTAGAATTTTTTTTTGATGCTTTGGTGAGATTTGGAATGCCTCAGAGTTGTGAGATGCTAAAAACCCTAGGTATTTGTTAGGAAATTGAGGGTTTTAAGAAATTATGGCTTAGAGGTTGAGTGCTTTTCTAAAACCTATGGAATTGGGAGTTTTTTGACCTATTTGATGACTTTCCAAGATATTGTTGGGTTAGAATAATTTTAAAGGGTAGTTTGTTTGTAAAACATGGCTAATTTTATAGCCTTTTTGCAGGGTAGTTGGAAGGATCTCTAAGAAATTGCAAAGAAACCTTGTATGTCTAGCTTTGGAATGGTGTTGGGGGTTTGAGTAGATGCTATATTGATGATGAGATGGTCCTTGAGAGGAATTCTCTAAAATTTAAGCCAAATTGTTGAGTTTGGAAGCCTTTTTGTTGGTAGTTGTTCCAAAATGGCCAAATGAAATAACAAAGGTTGTTGATTTACTAAAATCTGATTTTTTTGAGTCTTTTCCACCTTGACTCTACATCACTAAAGTTTCTCCCGAGCCACCAATGTAGCTCTCTCTTCCTTTTTAGACTCTTTCATTTCTATAGATTGTCTCTGGAATTTAATCATTTGTACCACATGGTTGATGTGCTTTGAATCCTTGCATCTAAAGGAAATTTCATCAACATAAATACTGCTACTCTCTAAAGGTTAACAATCTCAATATCACTAATAGTAAATTTACAACCATATTCAAATATTTTCCTTCAAAAATATACAAATTCAAATATTGACTTAAATAGCCTTCAAGAGGCTTTAAATAGCCTTTACAAATGATTCTACATCTTTCCAATCATGCCTAGCTATTCTTTTTGTAACTAAAATGACTTATTACATTATAAACCAATTGTGGATGTGTTATGACGTTATTCAATTGACAAAACTCAAAACAAAAAACTAACTTAAGAGATTTCCGTGAACCAAATTTTCTCAATAACCTTGGTGCCCTACACCAAATTTCATTATTTCGGTAAATGTCATTACAAGTAAATCTAATTACAATACCTTAGGTACTTTGTTCTCACAAATATTTTACAATGTCACTCATACATTCAAGATTCTCTTATAATGTCTACATCATAGGTTCTCATTTAGAGATTAACTTGAAATGAGAAATTTGATATTCCCTCACAAAGCTTCACACACTCTTTTATAATGGCTTGCTATCAAAATTGAGAATTGTCAAGATCATCAAAATAAGGATGTTGCATTGCTTTTTTGGCTGAGATTCTCTTCAATGACTCCAAAATTAGCATTTTTTGCAAGGAGAGACCAAATTTTTTTTACTAGTTTAGTTATAGATAGGCAAAGTAAAAGAATAAAAAGAAACAACTCATGTCCAAAATGGAAATGAAATGAAAATAGATGGAAGGAACTTACAGATAGGCATGGAAGTCTCTCAACTTAGTCACTCCTGCTCATACATCTTCACTGTAAGTTCCAAGATACCTATTGCACACAACACCTCTCATGAATCTAGAATATCTTGAAATTCGAGATGCTCCTATAATGTCTACATCATTGGTGCTTATGATAAGGTTAAATTAAAATGAATAACTTGAAATTCCCTCACCAAGCTTTGTATACACTTTTGTAATGGCTGAAAATCATAATTGATATTTGTCAAGATCATCAAACCAGGGATGTCGCATTGCTTTTATGCCTCAGATTCTCTTGGATGGCTCATAAATCTGCATTTTCTACAGGGGGACACCATTCAATGTTTACCAAGTTACTTATAGATATGCATTGAAGTAAAATAAGACATGATACCATTGGCATCAAACAAATTAATGTGGATACAAGTATAAATTAATAAGAACCATTGCACTTATACTTACAAATTAATCCAATGAACCATCTGGATCTACTCTACTCTTTATTGTGTCAAGTATTTGCCTCATGGTTAGACTCACAGACCTTCCACAAGGTCTTGTTCAAAGGTCTACCCCCATATTTTATCAAACAAACATTGGATGCCACAACAAGCTTTGAGTAATGAAGAATCTTATGATGTGTGTCAAAGTCCTCAAACAACCAATGTTTAACACTCTTATGTGGGTACCTTCTAAGTCATGTTCCAGTAACAACAACTGAGCCTATAGGGTATTCAATGTTTTCTCCATGTATAACTAGGGCTTCCAATTTCTTTTTGGCCTCAACATAATGACATAAGTAATAGTTCATTCCCTCTTCATTTTCTTCATCTGCAATAACCACATAAACATGCCCTGCATTGATATGTGTAGAAAATCACTTGAAATTAGTCAACATTACAAATATAGTACAAAGTAAGATAACAATATGGAATTTCAAAAACTAAGAAAGTATATATATTACCTGGTTGAACTAGATCTGATATGTGGTCAAAGTAGACTGACGATTCCATCTGTGTTAGTTCCAATGCCGTTAGAGGGAAATATGTGTGAAGTGTGCTAAGATAAAATTTTGACCATTTGTCAACCCACTCCCCTGACTCATAATCATTCTAGGCTTGCATTGTACATGAAGAACAAAAGCATGTCATCTTACATGTATCGATACTCCATGAAATTGCATTTGAGGTAAGGAAAGAGTGTAGCTCACTCTATCTTGTTAGTGTACAACAATCCTCATATGGCGCAATGTTAGTATCACCATCAACCAAAAAAATCTAGGAATTGAAGATGTACCTTCATTACCTAGACCCATCAAATCATTACACCACTTAATGATTGAACTTGCATCTGCCAACTTTGCACTATCTTTATACTTTAACTCTTCTCATGCTAATGTTATTTTCATGCATGCTCCTACACCATCATGCTCACCCTTTCAATGCCCGACCTCACAAAAGTTCCACATATGTTGAACACCTATAGTGAGATGCATCCTGCACAACTAGTAGAATATGCACACATTCTTGAACTGTGTTGTATAGTTATCTGACCATATTATATGTTGGCTATATGCTATTCCCCTCCAAGCCAAATCATGACTATAGAACATTTGGAAGCAACCTTGCACAAAATCTAGAGAATATGTGCAATCATCAATAATATAAAAGTGATACTCCCTCAATACCTTCCTTTGGTCCTTTGTACTATCAGCTGCATGAATTAATGCTATGTGCAAAAATATCAAAACCTGTGTGGAGTTGTAATACTATGACTGCACCTCACACTGTGGCTATAGAGTGTAGTTCTTTGCAAAGTCAACCACTGATACTATGCTTCCAATTGGAAAGTTTTCCTTGTATAGCTTGAATTGCATGTCCAACCATTGGGCTCTATTGGTATGCCTTGCATACTCATACACTAGATTCTCATGAAACATGGACATAAGTTGATACACTGGAATCTTCTCAATAACCAAATCACACCTTTTTGCTTTAGACCCATCTTTTGTAGTGTATGACACTATTTTATACTTCCCAAAATCTACTAGTTTATGTCCCAGCTCATCTATTTTTTCCATATGTTGACATACTAGCATTTGTTGCAAGCCACCACAATGTTTGCATGAACCATCCAAGCATGTTTTCCTATAGAATATTTGGCCATCCTCTATTTGACATAATTTTTTGATAAGAACTCTCTTAAAGATTTTGGTGGGGCTTCTATGCCACAATCCTGTAAAACATTGTTGGTATGCAAATCTAAACATATAGAATGATAAACATCATAATGGTTAGCCAATTCAATATGCGGTCTACAAAAACAAGTAGTGCATGTGTGATTTATCTTGACATAAAAAGGCTTAAGAATTTCAAAAAATCTTTGAGAAATACTAATTTGAGGATAAGCATTTTGAAATTTATGAAAAAATTGGGTTTGAGTCGTATCCAAAAAATGCTTTGGATGTGGCTCACGGTTCTGACTACTGATTCTCCTTCTTATGACATCCCTTTGATTCAGAGGTGGCCTTGTATTATTCTTCCAATAATATTCAATTAGTGTTCTCAATGCTTCAACAACTTTTTTATCTTTATGTGGTAGTCTTCCCAAAAATGGCCATAGTTCATTTGAATTGGTACCCTCAATTCTTTGCCACCTTTGAACGACTTTTGATAATGTTTTTCTACTAATTCCCACTTGTTCACTTGTCTTTTTAATGAGACGAGATCTCTTTATTTGATAGATTACAAAAGTTGATGTAATGACACATCAGGTGACATTACTATCCTTTGAGTGTGAGGACTTACCCACACTCTCATAAGCATCCATTAGATTCTTCACAATAGTGTTTTCACTTGATGAATTCGATGTTCTCAACTCAAGAGTCTTCATGATGTTTCTATACTTTAAACCTCACATCATTTGAAAAAATAGTTGACATCGTCTGGTCTCATTTAGCCTTTCAAAGAACATTTTCCAAATCTTATCAACATATCTTCTATAAGTGCACTCTGGAATCTTACCTTCCATGTGCTACAAAATATCCTCATCAATATTAATCAAAAACTTTGGCTTTCTACACAAAATTCTAGGTGGTGTTCTCTTAGGTACATACATCTTAACATTAGCAATTTCATCAATATTTAATTGAAGTGGGCTAGATTGTGTACCGTCAACTGAGGGTGGAATAGAATACATACCTTGAGGTTCACATGGGGATGATGGCATATCTTGTTCGTCAAATCTAAGTGATGATGTAATCTCAACTTCAGATGTGGTGGATGGTGTCCAACCATACTCACTTGTGGTAGATGGTGTCCCTCCATATTCACTTGTGCTTAATGGTGTCCCTTTGTATTCACTTGCCGTAGAGGGTGTGTCTGCAACTATAGTATATGCATCTCCCCTAGCACGAATCTTTCACATTCATGCCCTTTGTTCTGCCAATTTATTTTCTTTTTTTGATGGTTGAGGTTCCTCTTCAACTACCTTGTTTTCGTCAATCATTCCCAATTTTTGATTTTCACAATATTCCCTCATCCATTTTTTCTCTTTATCTATGAAGACTTGGAGCTGATCATCTGTTAGTTTTTTCCTTTTAATAGTTCATTTCTTTGGCATGATGAATAATTTTACCTATGCAAAAAGTGTTAATTCAAGTCAAATTAACTAATAGTGAAGTATTGTAAAAGTCTATTGAAGAGGGAGACCAATGGTCACCTCTTTCAAATGTTAGTTTTCCTTAACAAAATTGAGCTTTTGGTGACTGAAATTGAGTTTCTAACTTGGGAAGCATTATTTTATGTTAGATTTAGCATGATCAGGGTATATTAGGCTTGTTTCAATAGTTTTCAAGTTTTGGAGTGTTTGGGAAGTGCTACTCTCAATAAAACATACAATTTCTAAGCCTAGGGAGAGGGTTTTATGGTTTGGGTGGT